>WSXT02240286.1:0-15660 GCA_011762715.2 Neuroterus valhalla
AGGGCCCTTAGCAGCAAAAAATCGATTTTCTGATTATGAGCACTTATTATAGTTTGAAACTTGCTCTTTCGATTGGTCTACGAAAGGCTGCTAAGGGCCCTTTTCTCGGAGCGCGTCACATATATTGTTCAATTCAGGAGGCTTCAAGCCTTTACGGAAACCTAGCGAGAATATCCTGCGATTTTTTTTAAGGAGTTACGATTGAAATAAGTTTAAAGCATGAGCGAAAAATATCCTGTGTTGTTTTAAAGATTAGAAAAAAAATGTTTGGAGATCGTGGAGGCCTTTCTTTGTCGATAATCGCATTTCCAGTAGTTTATTTTGGTTTCCTCTAGAGTTAGGAATTTTCCTGTGATAAATGCTAGTAAAAGTTTCGTGACAGTGCCAAGTTACTCTTCATCTAACAGATTGAATAAAATTTCAAGGCCCTGTGAGGATAATCTCAGAAATTTTGTCTACATTCATTTTCCAAAACAACTAACGTTAACACAAGAAGCGTTATCGAGTAAATTTGGGACTAGCCTTTTACTCCGAAAAATTCCGTAGTTTTCCTCTCACCAGGCTTTTAGAGACTTAGAGCCCTCAAAGTCCTGATCTCGTGTTGAATTTGAGATTCAAGGGCTAAGTTGTACACTGAAAAAAATTTGGTGTATCAAAAATTTCAGGGAATACTTTTCTCCTAATTGTAAATAATTTTTGCTGTTAATATAGATATTTTAAAAACTATTCATAGTTAATTTATCATGTCCGTTCAAAATAAAAAAAAGGTAAAGTCTCTCGAATCTTATAAAAGTAAAGTGACCGCCATGGTACCGTGAAAGGTAAATACAATGAAGTGCTTAGAGTGTGATTTTCGACAAACAACTACTTCAGCTGCCTTCGAACATTCCAAAATTGATTCCTTCTAAATTACTAATGCGATGGTACATTTCCTTTCTGGTATTTAAATGGCCTTCAAATTTACTAAACTGTAAATCCTGTAGAGTGTAGACGTCCCGGCTAGATTAGTCAACCTTGAGACTATGTCATACTCTTTCAATTCCTACCTTAACGAAATTTTTTCCAACAATTTACGTTTACACGAAACAAGATATAGAGTTCATTTGAAAAATTATTTAAATGACATTTTTTTTCGTAATTTTAAGCATTTATGCAATTGACGCATTGTCATTTTTTCGAAAGTTTCTTGGTACCTATCATCTCATTTTCAACTTGATATCCCATTTGGTATGGAGTTATTTCCAAAAAATGTTGTTGAGGTAGAGATCGGGTAAGTATGCCGTGGCTCATATATTTATCAAAAACATAAGAGAAATTAACAATGCTCTCCTTTTTGGAAACAGGTGTTGAAGTTGGTTCTTGGCGGAAAAATTGAAGCGGAGCAAGAAGTACAATTATATTTAATGATCCTGGAACTGCAAGGGAAGGACGATGAAGTTTTGAAAGTTCTACAAGGACCTTTAGCTTCACGTATCTCTGATCTGGAGCCAAGGAAAGCTAAGCTACTGCTCAAAATGCATATGTACGCAGAAGCCGTGAGTGCTTTCAAGGAACTTATTAGTAAAGAGTGAGTAATACAGTAATTATTAGTGTAAAATATTGAAACAACAATATACTGAACGTTGGAAATTGTCAACCAATCTATCAAATAACAGGGTAAAAAGTGGGCTCGATACAGGGTCTGTCGTAAGCATGCCGCTCTTATTTATTCTCTCCGAAACCACTTTGGAAACTTCGATTTATCTACTATGACTGAATAGCTGTCGCATATTCAGCTCCAAAGACTGGTGGGGAGAAGGGGGGGGGGGGGTGTAGTGGAAGTGTCTCGCGTTTGAAGCTTTTCGGAGTTCACATGATTGTCAGAAACGCGAGCTCTTCGATTGCATCGTCCGTGGTCACTATGTGCATTAAGAGAAGCTTTCAAACGCTAGTAAACCCCTTCGATCAAAGTATCCGGTCTCATATATATGATCGTGGCCTGAACTCATGAAAGAATAGGCTGAAAGATCTCATCAACGAATTCGCAAAAATATTTTTGATATGTATTCAAAATATGTATGGTCATAGTTGCCCGACTCATTAGAACTAATTTCTTGAATTATGATGATTATTCCAATCATTCATTATTTACATACATATCGACGCCACCATTCAATGTGAATCTGCCCTGCTCAAAATTTAGACGATTTCTAGAGAACATTGTCTAGGGACTCAGCATCTGAAAGTAACCCCTTTCTAGATGATCCTGGACGACAGCTCGACTCAAAAGGGTCGCTGGATTTAGTCCTTTTATTAAAGGGTTAGCAGTAAAGCTGAGAATTTTTCTTGAGCCGACATTTGTCTAATTGGAAAATATTAATCTAAACTATTTTTGAATTCGTATAAACGATTTCTAAAAACATTCCACTTAGAAGTAAAAATAAAGACAAGGACTTCTTTCTTTATTCGTAAATTATAGCCTACAGAATTTTTCAGAATAACTCTATCGCGGGTTCATTGTAATCAAAATAGATTTAAACCCTTCAGGATTGCATGGAAAGAGTAAGTTTTCTATTGTTTATTGCGCTAAATCAAAAGTAGAGCGGATATGGAAGATAGTATAATGAGAGTCTGGTTATATGATATGATTGAATAATTTATACGAAAGAAAAAATATATTTTTGGTATTATATTTATTTTCACACTTACTCATCACTTAGCATAATTTATTAACACTTAACCACATAATAGCACGCTCAGCGGTTTTGAAAAATCTCAACCGCCGTGGATTTGAAGCCAACCTACATTCCTGAAACTACGTAAAAACCTAACTTACGTTGAACGCATTACCAATTCTCACGCTGGGATTTCCGTTCAAAAATCTTCGCTGAGCGTTATCGGGCCAGATGCACACACACGCACGCACACAACAAATATACGCACACTTCATTCTTAATAATACATTTTCAATTATTTATGATTATTTTTATTAAATTTTATTACTTCATAAATTTTCACAGGACTTGAACTCGTTGGAATGCTTTCCGAGGATTCCAACTCACATGTGATTCGACCTGGCAATCTGCCATATACTACCAGGGTTCCTCGGGGCCCATAAGTTGGTCGACATTCACAACCCTCTATTTGCTTTTCGAATTCATTTTTCTATTTTGATATTAATATTTGGGATTAGAATCCCAAATTTAGTTTCTTGAAGGGCGCCAGGGCGCGACAACACAAATAATATTTTCATGACGAGGGTGCTATCCCAGCCTCCCAGCTTGACTACCGATTCGGCAATTGTACTCGAGTTGAAATTTCAAACGATTGAAATTATTAATGAAAAAAGGAAGTCCAACTTTGGATCCTCCTCTTGTTCGATCCTTCCAGCGGGAGCTTCAAACGCTATGCGCATGACTCGCTAGAGGATGAGTGAGGATCGCCAGGGGCACGGCCCGCAAGAGGAGGAGCGAGGATCGCCGTAGGTGCGTAAATGTGCCAACAGAGGCCACTGCTATGCTCTTTTCGACTTGTAATCTTCAACGTCGCGATCCGCTTGACAGCTAGCAGTCAGTGCTCCCAACCAGGATGTCAACACGTATTTTCTTATGTTGATAAGTGGATCCTTTAAGTTGTCTCTTGATTTTCGGATGTTCATTAAACGGGAAAGACACACATCCTCCTGTTATACACCCCCCCCCCTCCTCCCTCAGTCGAGAATCGAAAAATAGAAATAAATAAAGACAAGAAATAAATTTGAGTTGAGAAATCAATAAAAAAGGAGCTCCGTTGCCTTCAAAGTATCTGGGTTATTTGTTACATCATAACATACCCTCAATTCATTTGAGTAGGATAGTTATCCCAAATTAGTCAACATGATTGTATTTTTAATTCAAAACATTTCAATATGAATTCAATCAAATCAATCATTTTTTAGTGTAAGTATCCGAGCTCATTTAGCTATTACCGGATACTCTGATTGCTCGTAGGCAGCCATATAGTTGATTTGTTGTTCCAGGTTCTTTTCCCCATGTGAATTTACTCTATTTTTCTATTGTTTCATTATATTTCGTGCGGGTATTCAAATATCCCGTCACAACTCCCCCTTCACAAGGCTCATCCTACCAAATCCTTCAAATGTCCTTAAATTTTATCTGCCCTTAAAAAGTCCTTGAATTGACTTGAATTTTACGCAATATCCTTAGATATTTCGTATCCTCTCGAATTTGATCTTATTAAAAAATATTATCACTACTAACCTTAAAAAATGTGCCTTAGTTTCACTAAAAATTTGCATCTATACATTCGCGTGTATTGTTTTTTTTCGGATCGATTCTGATAAAAGAAATACGGTTGCCGAAATGGATATTGTTCCATATTTCGCGCGAAGGCGCACAACGTCCCTGCCGCAACGGCTCTCTAACTTTCGGCTCTGAGACTGCCTATCTACATGGACGCTTTTTTGGTTTGCCATTACGCACACGCAGCCGCTGTCTATCTCATTCGCAGGGAGAGAAAGTGTCAGAGTATTGAGTTTTACGCCTAGCGCAGGATATCACATGTCTATGTAGATGCCGCTATCTTTTTCTAGATGAAGATGGTGATATAGCGGAGAAAAGGATAAAAAATAAATCACCGAGAATCTTCGAACTCTAGACTGAATGTGTTCGCACGTGTTCGCACGTGTGGTTGAACTTTAATATCTTCGGTTGTACATCCCAAAATTTGTCTACTAGTATTTTTTAATAGAATGTATTTTCTATCGATTTCAAAAAGAACACTCTGTTAAAAATATCAACTATTACATTTTCCTTTCAGAGTTAATCTTTTTCGCTAGAAATTGAATCACTTCGTTTTATGTTAAGTTATACCACTTTGTAAAAAGATAGTTCAGATATGGGTGAAAATTCATGGTTGTAAATGTTAATTTATTTGGAATGTACACTGTTTGATTGGAAATTAACCCCTTCATTGAAGAATAATATTTTCGGGTTAGAAATCAACTGTTTTGTGAATAATAGGAAGAATGGGTGATAGGTACCTGGATGGAGTAGAATAGAAAAGGGAATCGAAAGATCAGATAATAAATAAGAAGTGTATGCAACTATTAGATATGATAGAGGAAAGAAGGTGATATGTACTCAATGGAAATAAGAAAGAGGGCAAAGAAGGGGAATTCATGTACGTAAGAAGGAACTCATCCACAGTAATAGATTACGTGATAACTGAAATAGAGGGATGGGAGAGTGTAAATTAAATGAAAATAGAAGCTAGAGTAGAATCGGATCATCATCCAATATGACTGTACCTAAAAAGTAGAATGCGGAAGAATGTGATAAAAAATAAGGGAGATTTGATAGAGAAAGAAGTGTGGACAGAGGAAGCATGGAAAAAGTATGTAGAAAGAACGGGAAAATTAGTGTTAGGAGGGATAAGGTTGAACGAAGTATGGGAAGAGTTGCAGGTAAAGGTTAAGAGCACCAGAATAACAAAGAAAATTAGAAACGGAATGGAGGAAATCAGCAAAATTAAACCAGAATTGGAGGCTTAGAAGTTTAACAAGGAAGAAAAAATGTGGAATAGGCAATTGGATTAGCATTGGTGAATGGGAGGAGTATTTTAAAGGAATGTTCCAAGGCTCGAGTGAAAAGAAATCGAATAATTGACTCAAAAGCAAAATAGAAGAAGACGCTAAGGAATTAGAGGATGAAGAGATAGAAGTTCAGATTAAAAGATTGAAAGAAGGTAGAACAGGAGGTAGGTATGCGCTAGGCAATGAAACATGGATATATAGTAGCGGAGAAACAAGAAGGAGGTTGAAAGAAAGAGTATGAAACGGTGAGGGGTTCCCCAGAGGGATGGAAAGAGGGTTGCATAATGCTAATAGATAAGAAAGGAGAAAAAGCAGAAGTAGAAAATTATCGAGGAGTAGTTTTATCAAATACAGCGTACGAAATATATGGAATGGATCGAACAGAGAGGTTGAAGGGAGAGGTAGGGACAAAAGGGATACTACCGGAAAGTCAGGCAGGTTTTAGAGAGGGTAGAAGCACGATGGATAACATTTACATTTTGCAGCACGTTGTAGAGAAGGGGCTAGGGAGTAGAGGAGGGAACGTGTGTGTTTTCTTAGTCGATTTGAAGGCGGCATTTCCATCGGTAGATAGGAAAAAACTTGTAAAACAATGGAGAAAAGAGGAATAAAGATTGTTTTGAAAGAAAGGGTGAGGGAGATTTATCAAGAAACGAAAGATAGGGTAAAGGTTGGTGCTAAAACATCAGCAGAACTCTGGACAGAGTGTGGTTTAAGGTGTGATTCAGAGCGAGGGTTCTTCGTCCACAAAGATTGCGTGGTTGAGGATCATCACGAACAGTCGTTGATAGCACAGCGTATCATTATAGGCAATTATTATTATTCACTGTATCAAAAAGACTAACTCAGTACGCACGGAGTGCCCATTCGAAATAAAAAGAAGCTTGTATTCAACAGAAAAATGATCAGGGTGATAAAGACAAGGCTCGTTCAGCAAAAAAAAATGATCTACAGTCGCTATTAGAGAGATGGGAAAGGAGAAAGCCAAAATCATGGAGGAAGCCTTGCTTGATCTTATCCACATTTGTCCTTGATATTTTCTGATAATGTCCTGGCCATGTCCTTAAGTGTCCTTCAATTTCGTACAGTCCTTTTACTTGACAACCATGTCTGAGCTCAATGTCTGTGAAATATGATTTATTGGTGAGTTATTTGACCCGTTCACTAGGCTTACAAGTATGGTAATAATTTCCCAGTCAAAATACTAGGCGTAAAATAAAAACAGCAACTTGGGTGAAGACGGCGAGGTGCACTAGTCACGCCTAGATACGTGGATTCTTCCATCGCAGACACTGCAAATAGGGGTGCCCATAGTCCATGCAGTTGTTGCACCTGCATCTCTCCGTCTTCGCGTCCCTCCACATAGTGGAACGCTTGTGCCTCTTCCGAAAGGCCGGTTCAGTACGAATTCGTCCCTTGACCTGGTCCATCATACTCATGGGTGGCCGGACCGCCCGGCCCCCTGCGTAGAACCCTGTGGTTCCACTATCGATTGTTAGGTAACCTCTGCCCATACTAGGGAGGGTGGAAGCGACTGCGGATTCAGCCTCTTCAGCACACACACGCTAAAGGCTTCCTGGACCTCCGCCAACATTTCCCTCATCATCTTCCTGAATGCTGCGGTTTCCTCTTACTCTGTGGCAAAGCCCGGAGGAGCGTGCTGGTTCGCTGCCGCCTGATAGAATTGGGCCTCCTGACCCCTCGCTGCCATACTGGGTATCGTGCCTGGGCCTGGCTAAGCCAGCTCGCTACTGGATATTGGGGTGACCGTTATGCGGCCTCTAAGAGTCCTGCTGGATATGCGCCAGTACCGTGAAGTAGTGTTGGGGTGCCTGGCATCCGGCCTCTATCATCAGTCCCGTAGACTGGCCTGGCTGCGCCAGTCCTAAGGCGTATTTCGGGGGTGCTTGGCATCCGGCCCTCATCATTAATCCGGTAAACCAGCTTGGCTGGGACAGCCTCACGCCGAAGTTCTGAAGTGCGTGACATCAAGCTCTCATCCCCTGCGCTGTACTTTGGCCTGGCTCTCTAGTGTTTTTACTGTGGTTACCGTTACTCGACTTGGAGATTTCATTGGGGAAAGCCTTGGCGCTCAATTCATCTACCAATTTCACCATAATCTCAAACAGAGATCCTAAAAACTTACCTCACTCGATGTGTTGCCTCTGGTCTTGGTGCCCGCTCCACGAGAAAGTCCAGCTTTTTTGCCATACTCCAATCCAGGGAAGAGTGAATTTTCCGGGCTAGGCGGTTACTGCTCACCCTTATCCGAATTGGTCGTTCTTTATACTTCCGTGGACAGTAAGGTTAACTGATTATAATCCGAAAATTCGGAACGTAGAATCGACCTTTAGAGTTCAGGCCCTAAATTGCGATGTGCCCTGTCCATTTGTTCTTTCACGGTTACAGGGCGTTGAAACTTGAGAAAAACACCTTGCAAACAGGTCAGAAAATCTGCTGTCCTTTCACCCAGACCTTGATATCGTGAGGTGACTTGTTCTTCAAGACGCCACTGGTAACAACGTTACACGCAACAACAAAAAAATGGTCTGCTCATTTGACCAGACCCATCTGCTTCTATGTTTTTTGACGCGCTGAATTAGAATATGCAGTCCTTTTACTCATACACCCTCAAAATTTTGAGTAAATTGCGAAAAACTCTTTCAAATAGCTGAAAAAACTGCAGTTATGGTGATGAAAAAAATTGTATGGACCTGGATCACGTAAGTTTTGCGTGTAGCTCGATATGCTGAATCAGAATCCAAAGTTTATTTGGACCGTAGGTCATTTGAAGACAAAAGAGTTTGATACAAACGAAGAACCGATTGAAATCGATAGGAGTTGTCCTATTTTCTTTAGCATGCTGTTTTTTACTATTCTTTGCAATATTACGATTGTTTTTTTTTTCACTATTTACCTACATTTTTGAGGGTTCATGAACCATGTTGACTGAATTCAGCATTCGGATTCTGATTTAGCATATCGAGCTATACGCAAAACTTACTCGATCCAGATCCATAACATTTTTTTCATCACCATTACTGCAGTTAAGCAAAACAGACCTCAGATTCGGATTCTCCGCGTCAAAATACATAAAAATAGATGGGTCTGGTCAAATGTACAGACCACTTCTTTTTTCTTGTGTGCCGGTGTAATTGATGTCTCCGCACATCATGAGGAACGCAACTTAAACTGTTGCCCAAAACGCCAGGCATGACGATTTTAAGAATTCATATCAATAAGTCCTCGTCCGTCAACCCAGAAACCGTCTGCCCTCCCTCTACTCTAGTCAGGAAATTTTCCGTGCTTGTTTCATTATCCCCCGAATAAGTGATTCCCCAGTTCTTGACTACCTATTCTACACTCTATAATTTGATTGAGGTTCACAAACAGCGGTGAATAATTTTGTACGGTACTAGAGGGATGTCTATTGTGACCTGTGGCACGAGATGACTGGGAATACTGGGGTCACTAGAAAATGAAGTGGAAAACCCATAGTTTCCTGCCATTTTAGTTGACGACCCTGAAAACATGTAAGTCGAGCCAACTCCCGCGATGCATTGTGCTTGCATATTTGCCTAGCCCTATGTTGAAATAATTGGGTCAATGGAATATTAGCAAGGTGTTGCCCTGCCATGTCATGACCCATTGTTGAGGTTAATCTATTTTCACGTTTTGTGAAAACGGCGTAAACGGGGTATTTTCCCCACCTTGATCGATTATTTATTTGGTCACGACTTGTCACCAAACGTTAACCCTGGGCATTAAGTCAAAGTGGGGTTCCAAGAATGGTTTCGATTGTGGGCACGATATTATTAATCGACGATATATGCGAAGCCGATGTCGTAATTGGTTGCGTATAATAGAATAAGGACGATGAACACGTGTCCATTACTTGAATTTGCGTCACGTCAGAATACACCAGAAGTGCATTCCGTTCTAAAAGGTTCCTATTCTCTTGCTGCCATCATACCAAAAGTGGGAGAATGAAATGATCTCCGACCGGTACAGATGCTGGCTTCAAAAAGTTCCGATTCACTCTTATTACGTGGAAAAGCTCTTAGGCCTTGATCCACGAGTCTCCAATCGTAACTGTATCCTCGCGACCAGGCCACTTCCGGAACAGTAGCAGTCCTCCTCAAAGACCGCAGGATCCGAGTGCGTAAAACCGCAAGAGTACGGTGTATATCGTGGCTTCTCTTTCGAAGAAACCGTCGGAGGTCATTCTCAGACATGAACAAGACATGGGGTGGAATATTGAGTTCCTGATCTTCCGCCATTCTAAATTTATTCGTTTAAAAAACATTTTATTTGAATATTTTAGATCGTTCTATCATTTGAAAAACACAAGGGACATATTAAATAATAAATTATTCCTGAAAGAAATGCCATTCTAGCGGTATACTTAAATCCAGGTAACATTGTCAATTTTCAGAAGCCTAAAGTGACCTAGAATTTGCTAAGCTCTAACTTCCATGAAAAAGTGTTAGGATTGATCACGTTCCAATAATGTTAATTCATCGTAACATTCCTGTTATTCTCGTTTTATTGTCCGATTATCCTTGAATCTTTAAAAAAGATAATTGAACAAGTTGTCAATCCAACCTGTGATTTGCTTCTGTCTGTTTATCTTTGAATCATCAAAAACGATAAATATGCAATTTATTTGTAAAACATTCAATTGTTTAATTGAATGCGATGGTAACGTTAAACTGTTCCAATCCTAAAATTTTTATCTCACAGTAAATTATCAAAATGTTTATGAATTGTGGATTGTGGAGTTGGGCTTCCGATTAATTTATACGATTTCAATTTTCAAATTATTATTCTCATTGATTTATTTTACCTCTATCATGTTCAAGGTCATCGATATCACACCCACATTTTATTCATTCACATTCATTTATTATCTGAATTAAAATATGAAAATTTTTGCTTACGTCATTTTCAATAATCCATCTGAAATTATTTATAATCTTTATAAATATATTTTATCATTCCATGAATTTCCACAGGTATTTGAACTCCTTGGCATTCATTCCGACGATTCCAACTCACAAGTGATTCGACCTGTCAATCTGCTATTTACTGCCAGTGTTGCTCGCGGCCCATTAGTCGGTTGCAGTTTATAACCCTCTATTTGTTTTTGAATTCATTTTTATATTTTAATGTTAATATTTGGGTTTAGAATCCCTAACTTAGTTGCCTGAAGGTTGCCGGGTAGTTTTTACCCAAATGGTCAAAAGTCTAATAATGAAAGTTATGGCCGAGCGGTTACGTGCTGGCTAGCTTGCTCGATAGAATGGTTGGGTAAGGAGCAATACTGGGGTAAGGGCAAGATTAATTATCAAGACCTCCATTTCGATTAAATGGAATATAACTCAAGGATCACAAGGAGGAAATAATAATTTCAACGTCGTTAAAAACCTTCAAAAATGATAAGCGCGATAACACTAATAATAATTTCATGACGAGGGTGTAATTACAAAGCGTGGCCAGAGTGGCCACTCTAACTGAATGTGTCAGCCGAATCAAAGATATTATGCTGACAGGCCCGTGCCGGGCGGCCAGTTTACCGTCTTCTTGTTATGACGCACAGTGGGGCCAAATGAGGTGTCCGGGAACAGATTAACTTTTAGCCCAAACTACTCTACCGATTTTGATTTTCTTTCATTTAAATTGAAGTTGATGAAATTCCCAACAGAGCTGTTGGAGCATATTTCCAAAAAATTCGCTGAATCTTTTTTATTTAACAACGAGAATTAACAAATTAAATTGAATGAAAAATTTCAAAGATGCCATTTCGTGGGGATTCATCCAATTTATGCGAAAGTACACAATAATAGTTTGAAACCTTGTCTTGAATAATGTCTATCATCATCAAATATTTGAAAACTGTAACAATTCAAAGAACAAATCATTGACCAAAAGATTTTTTTTTGGTAAAAATGATATATAGCTACTTCAGATGTGTGTTTTTGAGTGGAAATCGGAATAAAAAACAATTTCGATATGACCTATAAAAAATGCAGACCATTTGTTGATTGTATGTACAAAGTATGTAAACAAATGCATAAATTCGTCATTTCTGAATAGATTTGTTTTGTTTTTTCCACATAAATGACAATAAATATCTTATAGCTTTTTTTGCGATTCTTTGATTTCAGACACTAAGTGTTACTTGCTCAAAAGAAATAATTAACAAATGCATAATGTTGTCATTTTTCAGTAAAAGGAATCCGTTCTCTTGTATTCAACTTCAGACATGTAAAAAATACCTCTTGATATTCTATTTAATACTCTTTATTTCATTTTTTTGTGTTTCCATTGTTAAATGAAAAAAAATGAACAATTTTTTGAAAATATGCTTCGACAACTTAATTTGTTTCAGCGCGAAGTTCGAACGCCGCAGACCAATTCGTTTATAAAAGAATTGTGGACTAGAAAGTCCCTGCTCGCCTCCAGGGCATGCGATGCATAAGCACAGTACTGATGATTCGATATGTAATCCCATCCTCATATGCATAATCTTATGTGTAGCGATGTCGAGGTGCGTGAGGTCCATCTTCGCCCATGGTACTACCCCAATAAACAGTAGAACCGGGACGGTAAGCTTGTTAGTCGCAGATATTTTGTTCAAATCCGACACATTGAAAGACCAAATCTGTCGAAGAAGAAGTTCAATGTTCACATTCAACCTCAGGACATCCTCGTGAGTTTCGACGTAGTATCTTTCTCCACGAAAGTACCAATCCCTGATAAAATCGATATCATCGAATCCTTCGCAAACTTTCCCTCTGATCTCATCCCTTTGATAGAAAACTGTCTCAACAATGCTTACTTCTCCTTTAATAATCAATTCTACGAACAAACTTCAGGAGCAGCAATGGGATCTCCAATTTCACCTGTAATAGCTAACATCTTTATGGAACATCTGGGAACTAAAATCTTCAGCCAATCCAAGCTCACACCAGAGTTCTGGTGCCGTTACGTTGACGATACTTTTGTAATCTGAAGACATGGACTGGATGAGCGGAAAGACGGAGATCAGGAAGCGACATTGAGACAAACTGCGGAAATAAGGAATCCCCGAGAGATTATGACTATTTCAAGATAGGGAAAAACATTCAATAAATCCGAAGACCAAGATGCGCTCGTAATAACTACAAGAGAAGATTGAATGGGCTAGACCGAACGCGTCCAGTATGCAATATTTGATGAACTGCATGAAATGCGGTTAGCCCTTTACGGCGAGGGCCCGAAAGTTTGCTAACGAAATGTGGATTCACCATCACGAATTGGAAATGTCAAAGCTGCTGACCATCAAGGAGCAAATTGTTGACAAAATATGGGTGTTGTCTGCCGCAATGAGGAGAATGCAAGAGGGGAAAGGCTGGGTCAGGGGGAATCAACAGTTCTCGCTAGACTCATCGCGCCTCTTTAGCGAACCTCCCGTTTCTGTTGAAAACCCACCCTAGCCCCTGTAAGTCGAGAGATTATGGAGGGAGATTTACGGAGTTCAAGACACATCAAATGGAGGGACTGAGACCATCATATGTTTCAAGGAGTTGCCTGACAGCCTCATAACGCCCTTGGAAGAATGCACACTAATAACCGCCGAGAAGGTGAAGAAAGCACTAAGGGTAACGAAGAACTTCTAGGCTGCTAAACCAGGTTGTATTGAGAACTTTTGTTGGAAGAATCTTACTTCTACTCGCCAACATCCGAACCTTATCTTAACCTCATATTTGAAGTCGCAGATGCCTATCCCGCAGAGGCTGGTGTTAGTTCGCCCTGTACTCTTACCGAAGGAAAGTGACTTGTCGAACTCAACGAACTACAAGTCAATAACTTGTCTGCACACCCTATATAAGATCTCCACAGCTATCCTGAATAACAGGATTGTTCGAATAATTGGGCGTGTGTGGAGAGAGGCTTACGAACAACGTGGATCGAAAAGAGGCGCAGCAGGCTGTCAGGAAAACCTGCTGCTCGACAGGAGAGTCTGCGAAGGCATCGCAAACAACAAATGCAATCTGTCGATAGCTTGGATCGATTAACGGATAGCTTTCAACTCAAAGTCCCACAGATCTGTCTGTTGGAAAGCTTGAAAATTCATCCATATATAGTGAGATGTATGAAGAGATTGGTGCTCCTCTAAAAAAAGAACAACAGACTTACTATTTCTTCTGAAAAACATCGTGTGACAACTAACAGTGTCACTTTCCAGAGGTACGTCTTCCAGGGTGACCCAATGAGCCTTCTCCTTTTCTGTATCTCATTACTACCCCTGTTTCCGCACTTGCAAATGCCTAGGCAAGCCGGAGAGCCGCATTCAGGAGATGCCATCAGTGAAGAAGACCCTCCAAAGCAGATATAAACATCTTCTCCGACAGATTTATTCGTGTAATCTGAGAACGTTGAACAATATATCTGCGAGTAACATGCTTGCCGTCCTGGTTCTGTTCTATTTGTTTAGGGTGGTCCCATGTAAGAAGAACGAGCTTAAGGCCCTCATCATCACTGCACGTCAGATCATGCATATGAAGAAAAGCTTGCATATGAACTCACCGACTTCTCAATCTCCAATACTTTCATAACTGAATTATTCTAGGCACAACCTACATAATTGGAAAAGGAGCGTTCTTTTACAAAGCCTCGGAGCGGTCGGCAAATACCCTTTGCCAGGATCTGAACATCAATGATATATCTTTTTCTTAATCAGACATGGAAAAGAAGGATATGAAAAACTCTTCTTAAGTCTCTTATAGAAAATTTGATTCGTATTTGTAAAAACATCCGACCATTCAAAAATACTCATTTTGCCCGTGTAATGAAAATTTCCCCTCTGTAGTTCAGAAATGGATGGTAGTGGAAATCTATAAATTAGTCAGTAAACTACTGTCGTATCGCAAAACGATCTCTGAAAATTTTAAGTTAATCGGAAGACATGTTTTCTGAAATTGGGGCATTTGAAAAATACATCCCCATATGTGGATATAGTATGTATCTTTCACCGCCCATCCGGATCAGGAAGAAACATTTTTGAGACTTTGGTGATGAGACTTCCATTATCTTCCCCTATTTTGACCTTGTGCGACATTTTGTTTAGGACTTATCTTTCACGAGAGATTTTTTGGCACCACAGCCGTAACCAAACCAAAAAAAGCAAATTTCGTTTCGTTCTGTTTGCCTAATTGAGCATGAGCATACAAGGGGCCGTCCATATTCTTTGTGGAAGCCGTAACCCAAAAGAAAGAAAAACATTTTTTTGTTTGGTGGTTCTATTGAGCATACAAGAGGCCGTCAATGTTCTTTGTGAAATCTTTTTGTTTATAGTAATCGTTTATGTGAGATATTTACACATGAACCTGTTTTATTTCATAGTTGAGAACACGTGTATTGTGATTTCAACTGGCTTGATCGAAAAGAAGGTTGTCTTTAGGGACCAGAATGTGTAGGATAGTTTGGAGACAGCCTCATGCTATTTTCTCAAATCGGTATTCCGCATCACAAAGGTCTTAACGTTCAAGTCTCATTAGATAAGTAGTAGGTAATAATGACAGTCTTTATATCAATATAGCAAGAAAGAATGCCGATGGTTTTATGATAATAGGCTTATCCTAAGTTTTTATTTTATTCAAGGCCAACTGTTTTTCAGAGGCACTTGGTCGGTGAGTTAGAAATGTTAGAACTAAATCTAACAACAAAAGCATCTGACATTAGGTTATTCTACCACCGTTCAAGATTAGGAGCACTGCTAGCTGGAGCTGTACTAAAAATCTTTGCCACTTCGAAAAACTGTCAACTCGTGTTATGACCTAGTTAAGTTGTAGCCTAATTATTCCTTCGGCACACCAAAGATATCTGGTCTACTTTCACATCATTTTGATGAACCTAAACACGGCTATATTCGTGTGTTGACTCGTTGTGTGTAAGGCCGCCATCTTAGAATTTTTATAGGATGTGTGCATAAGAAAAACCGGCTGTCCTCTTCCTTGCGTGAACTTGACATCCAAGACATCCCCCCCCCCCCTATAACCTTCAGCTTCAATTACAGCCCCTCAGTTACTATCATTTCCCCATTG
>WSXT02240297.1:0-15660 GCA_011762715.2 Neuroterus valhalla
AGAAAAAATGGTTTTCACGAAGGTGTCTGTCTGTCTGTAGTCTGTAGTCTGTAGTCTGTAATCTGTGTACTCGATAAAGTTCGAGAGAATGTTCGGATTAAATCGCCCTTCGGCACACATTTTGAGGGACCGAAAAGACAGTATGAGTTCGTTAATCATCTATTTCGGATGAAAAATCAAAGGGGGGGGGGGCATTTTGAACATTTTTTTGGAATTTTTTTTCCAAGACTCAAGATTGTAAGTACGGTTTTTTGTAGAAGGTGAAAAATGAAACAATTTATTTCAACGACTTTTTTTGATAAAAGAAAAATTGTCAGAGTTATGGCATTCTCAAAATCCAAAAATTTAAAAGAAAATGAGAATTTTTAGCCAAATAACGCAAGATGAAAAAGAAAGTCAGAGTGCAAAAATGTATCTTCTTGAAAGCCCTCCCAGATCGTGAATAAGACTTTTTGAATTTTTTCAAAAAATCGAAAATTCCATTTTTGATCGCACAAGAGATAATGAAAAATAATCTGTGAACTCGATAACTTTCGAAAGAATGATCATATTCGATCGTTCTTTGGCATCCATTTTGAGGAACCAAAAATACAAGTCGAATTCGTTAACTAGCTGTTTTGGATTAAAAATAGAAGAGGGGGAGCATTTTGAAAAATTTTTTGGATTTTTTTTTCAAGACTCAAAAATTCTGAGTAAGGTTTCTTGTAGTAGGTGAGAAGCGGAACAATTTATCCTCATTCGCAGCGGGCAGATTTTTTCTTATGGGAAATACGTGGTAACTTCACGGGGCTTGCGGCATCTCTGAATATTTTTTTTATTCAAAACCAAAATAATGCATTTATTTTTTTGTGGATACGAACAAATTTCCGGGCGTATTGCATAAAAATTCGAAAAAAATTTTTTTGGACCACCCTACTAAATCAGCGATAATTTGTTTCTCTCTTGACGATCTCTCCTTTTTTTATGCCGTGATCACTCCAGAATTATCACCTGAAACACTTTTTACCCTTTGTTTTTCTGTGTTTACCCTACAAAAAAATTGCGAAACATTTTGTTATTTAGAAGCTTCCAGGAGAAGGTGTAGATCGAAATACATTTTAATTGGAAATGGAAACTATTCATTTGTTTTATACTGGAAAGGTAGAGACTTTTTTCATTTATCATTTTAAGGGGCTTTGAGTCGAGTATTGAATACAGCAGCAGATTTGTATTTCAACGATTGAAAATAATGTTTGTGTTTGCAAGTTTCCAATATCATATTCCTTCAATCATTATAATTTCCTCAATCATATTTCCTGTAATTATTACTAAATCTTGATTTGTTTCAATTATAATCTACCAATAAATAATAATAGATCGGAAATTGGTTTCCTTGGCAAGAAAAACGTATCGAAATTTAACGAATTGTTTTATATTGCTTGTTTGGCATCGATCTACATCTGTATGTGACTTCCGTTCTTTCCAGAGGAGGTATTCAGCTCTAACAAGGCACTATGGTTCTCTCCGAGTGGTACCAAATTGGCCTTCGGCTACTTCGACGACAAGAATACACCAATAATGAGCATCCCTTTTTATGGATATCCAGGCAGCATATCTTTCCAATACACATCAGTCATCCCCATTCATTATCCAAAGGTGAGTGTCCAATTTTACTTTTTTATTATATTTCAATACCAATATTGTCAACATTTTACTCGTATCCTGAATATTTTCATCTTATATAGATGGGAGTATTTATAATAATTGAAAATCAAATCTTGTGAGTCGAAAGATATAACCTGAAACTGCTTTTTACAAATAAGTTTGAAAAAGACATTCCTACTAGTTCATCAAGTTTGGAACAGAAAATATCGCAGTTATAAAAGAATCAAATTTATTGCTATTATTAAATCAGAAATCAGTTTATCAAGGGAAAACCAGGATGATCATTGAACCAGGAATCGGTGAAATGGCCGGAAATTTAATTAATTCATTGTTTTAGTAGAAAAATTTATTCAATAATTTGAAGGATCAAGGCATAAAAGTAAGATAGTTTTGAGCATTTCTAATTCTTAATTGTTCTGTTCTTTAATTTAAAACCAATGTTATAAAACTGTTGAATTTCCATGGCTTGAGTTTTACAAGTTTAATTTTTCAGTCCCTGAATTTCTTTTTATTGAATTTGCAAAGCTAAATATGAATTTTTGAGATGATTTGATAATGTTTTGGAATCTCATTTCAAATTTTACGAACTTTGTTCCTTTCTGAGTAACTCTTAGTCTTTTTCTTAAATTGAGTTTTAATTGAATCACGTAAAATTAAGACCATAGCGGTTCAAGAATTTCTGTCTCACGATGTTAGAAGTTGTATAATTTCAGGTCGAAACTGAATAAATTGAATAATTTGAGAACTATAGAGTTTGTGTTCTAATAACAATTGTGAATGGGACCCTTCCTAATTCTACAAACCCATTTCACATCAAAAGCAGTTTACGTTCGAAGTATTTATTAATAAATAATTGGAACTTTGAAGTTTTCGAAATAAGATTGGTTATCATTTCATAATTATCTAAATGAAATTATTTCAGATGAAAATTTGGGATTTTGAGACCAGTTGTTCAATTTCTGATTCAAATCTTCCATTCTTAACTTACTTCAGATTGGAGACGCTTGAAATGTTATAGCATTAGTTTGAAATTTCGAGGGCCGCTAACAATAAGGTTCTATCTCAGTGGTCAAAGCTACAAGGTTCTATCTTTATAGAAATTCAAGAAAGTACTATCTCGTCGGCCGATTTAAAAAGGTTCTATCCCGGCAGCCAACAAAAAAAGGTTCTATTTTGGCGCTTGATGCAGAAAGGTTCTATCTCGGAGTTTCTTACGGCTCAGATAGAGCCTTGTTGAGCGGAATGCTGAAATAGAACCTTTTTGCATCGGGCGCCGAGATAGAACCTTTTTGCATTGGCCGCTGAGGTAGAACCTTTTTGAATTGACCGACGAGATAGAACCTTTTTGAATTTCCATAAAGATAGAACCTTGTTGCTCTGATCGCTGAGATAGAACCTTATTGTTAGCGGCCGTCGATTTCATGAATTAAAACTAAAAGCGTCTCGAATTGAAAAATTATGGAAGATGAAAACATTGAAATTGGAGTAATCTTCAATTAGAGAATTGGAAGTAGTTCAGTTTGGATTGAAATTATTCGAAATTGAAAAATTAATCAAATATAAAATATTTAAAAAAATAGGATAAGATTGATTTTGAGAGAATGAGACTATTTTAACGCTTCTGTTCAACTTTCCGTATAAATTTTTAGTACTAGGTACATAGAATTGTTCAATTTTAAATAAAACTTTTTTTTAATATCTTCAAGTTGAAGTTGTTCAGTTCGAAGATAATAAATAGGATCTTAACTATATAACCTTTCCAACTTTATGATCAATATATTTATGGAAAATATAAAAAGGTTCAAACTGTCCATGTAGAACTGAATTTTATGATTATATAGTCTTCCACTCAATTTGTTTGTTTGCTTATAAAAATCGAGGCTCTGAATCAACTCATAATATGAGCATAATTTGAAAATCGATTTTTTTCGAAATATTCAAAGGAGAAGAATGTGTTATCGGCAACTTAAAAGTGGGTCCACATCAAGTCACATGCGGCAAGTCTCACCTACGGCACGTCTCATCTGTGACAAGTCTCATGTGTGGCATGTCTCACCTGCGGCAAGTCTCTTTGCGGCATTTCTCCCGAGTAGATTGACAATATTGTGGCAATCTTCAGGAAACGAATTGTCTAACTACGGCATTTCTCTTCCTCCAAACGGACAAAAGTGCGGCATCTCTCAGCTTAGAAAAATTTGAAGTGGCAAAATATTGTTCGTGCAAATTATTCAGGTTGAAGACCTCCCCCTTTTCCCAAGTCCCGAAAGTTTGAGGTATGACTGTAACTAGTCATGTAAATAATGTAGGCCGCAAAGCTCAGAATGGTAAATCGAGTTAGGGAGAGATGATACACTTTCACCACTTCAAAGGGGGAGAAATGCCGCATCATGTCTCATCTGCGGCAAGTCTTGAATGCTACAAGTCTTATCTGCGGCAAGTCTTGAATGCTACAAGTCTCATTCAAGGCAAGGCTCACCTGTGGCAAGTCTCTTTGCGGCACCTCTCCCGAGTAGATTGCCAATATTCTGGCAAGCCTCACGAACCGAATCGTCTACCTTCGGCGTTTCTCTTCCCCCAAAGTGACAAAAGTGCGGCATCTCTCATCTTGGAGGAATTCGGAGTGGCAAAATACTATTCGTGGAAATCATGCAGGTTGAAAACTTCACCCCTATCCAAAGTCTTGTAGGGGGCGGAAAGGCACCCCTGTGATAGGTCAAGGAAATAGTTTAGGTCACATACATCCCCCTTTCCTCAAGTCCCAAGGGTAGAAGGCACCCCTGTAACTGACCATGGAAATAATGAAGGCCACGAAGCTCAGAATAGTAAATCGAGTTAGGGACAGATGCTACACTTTTGCCACATTAAAGGGGGAGGGATACCCCATCATTTCTCATCTGCGGTGAGTCTCACATGCTGAAAGTCTCATTCAAGGGAAGGCTCACCTGCGGAAAATCCGTTTGTGGCATCTCTCCCGAGTAGATTGCCAATATTGTGGCAAGCCGCACGAACCGGATGGTCTATCTACGGCATTTCTCTCCCTCCAAGATGACAGAAGTGCGGCATCTCTCACCTCAGAAAAATTTGAAGTGGCAAAATACTGTTCGTGGAAAATATTCAGGTTAAATGCCATCCCTTTCCCCAAGCCTTGTAGGGGGTATGAAGGCACCACTGTGATAGGTCAAGGAAATAATTCAGGTCACATTCCTTCCCCTTCTCTCAAATCCCAAGGGTGGGAGGCACCCCTATAACTGGTCATGGAAATAATTTAGGCCACATAACTCAGAATGGTAAATCAAGCTAGGGAGAGGTGCTGCATTTTTGACATTTTAAAGGGGAGAGATGCCGCATCTAGACACTTTGGTACTGGAAACTTGACACAATATTGCAAACCTTCTTGGGAGAAATATCGCAAAAAGACTTGCCGCAGGTGAGACTTACTGTAGATGAGACTTACCGTATGTGAGACATGCCTCAGGTGAGACTTGCCACATGTGAGGCTTGCCACATGTGACTTTCTATGGACCCTCAAGAATCATCAACTAACCTACAGTTTTGGTTCAGAGTAAATGTTATTGAAAAACACTTAACCTAAGGCAAAAAAAAGTACATGGACGACCCTATTATCTTTTATACGGTGAAATTGGAATTTGAGAAAAGAGTACAAAATATATAAGTTAATGCCAGGTATTCCACGATCGTAATCGTTTTCTTCTCCTTCCTTCAAGTTCTCCTCGTTTGCGACGCAAAAGCACGGGAGGAATTTAGGATTTGTTGCTCGTTGAAATTTTTAACGTCGGCGCACTTCGCTAGCCAGGTCTCTTTTCTGTGCAAAGAAACGTTGCCTTTGCTCTAGCTACACTCTCAGAAGGCTTAAAGGGAAAGCAGAAGCACAGATCCTCTATGGAGGGGTCACGTGAGGTGGAATGGGAAGGGGGAGGGGGGAAGCATTCCACCTAGATTTTTCTCATATCATCAAAGTCTTTTTATGAACCCTTATTAATGTCGTCCTTGTCATGAGAATGAAAAGCCAGTTCGTTGAAAAATTCCACAGGAAAGATAAGTGCTGCAACTTCTATGTAAATTTCTCCCTGACTTCCCTCCCACTTTTCCATTTCAGCGTCCTTCATCTAAAGTTTGTCGAGCGACAAAAATTATCTGCCTTCGAACTTGTGTAATTTAGAAGTCAATTCGCAAGTGTAAGCCATTGATACGTTGAGCAAAAGAAACGAGAAATCGTAATGTAAAGTTGAATATAAATTGGAAATACAGGAATATAAGAGATAAGATAAAGAAAATTCTTTTGAAGTTCAAACTGGAATAAAATCATATTACAAAAGTCAGGATAAATTTGATGCAAGGTGGCATCACAGTATAAATATTCTGAGCTTTTTCAAGGAGAATTTTAAACCGCTTCAAGCAGAGAAAATTGTTTTTGAAACACGTGGAATCCTGTAAGAGGAAAAAGAACTTTCTTTGGATAAGTGAAAATTGCTTTTACGATTCGACATGAGTAAAGCGACAAAACACCCTGAGCTGTTGAAAACCATTTTGAACATTTTGGTACCTAAAAGAATTATGACGATCGTATGAAACTACAATATTTTTCAGTTACTTAATTTCACACTTTACGATGTTCCTGACATTCTACCTCTTCATATTTCAGTATGGAACCAACCTTTATTTCCGCCCAACAATTTTACTGCGATAGTTTATCGTCCCGTATAGCTTGCAAATGTGCTTGAAATTACGTCTGGATTCTTTCCTCTCTTTTCTCCTACTTTTTTTCTCTTCTTGTCTCCATTACATTATATGTTCAGTCTGTCACTTAATAAACGCGAGCTTAACAAGTTATAGGCTAATAAAAACCTTATGGTATCCTGCATGCTAATACGGAGTATTACACTAGCCATGGTCGCAGTTTTAATGTTCACCGGCTAATTTTGTAATTGCTTCTTTATTATAATAAAGGTTTCTCCTTTTCCCGAAAAAAAATTATATCGTTATTCAGAAGTAGTATTACATTAAATAAATCTGTAAGGCATTAAAGATGATGAATTCATGGAATTGGGACTTGAATTTGGCTGAATTTCAGAGAATATTTATTCTGATAAAAAAAATTATCAACAATTTAATGTTAAAATACTGCTGGGTAAGAATTGAATTTTTCCGTTAGAAATTTTCATAAAATGTCATCTTTTTGTGTAAAATATTCAATGATTTGGTTAAAACTTGAACTTTTTTATTAAAAAACATTTTTCTTCGTTCAAGAATCATCTCTCGAGCTCAAAATCAAACAATTTTGTTGGAAATTCATTTATTATATTCTTGACGTATAATTTTTATAATCCTAAATGTAGACATTCCATTTTCGGTTGGAAATTCAGCTTTTAAGTTCGAAATTCTATCATTTCGTTCATCAATAAATAGTCTCTTAGTATTAAATTAACCTTCTTAATTGAAAAGTCACCTTAGTGGCTGCTAATTCACTAATTCGACCTAATTTTGACTTCTTTTGTTGGAAATTCCTTTGTTTCGTTGGAGATTTATCATTTTGGTAAAAACCTCAACTTTTTGGTTTGAACTTAATTTTCTTCTGTTCAAAAATTAATTTTCTCATGTGTGCAGATAACTGTTTCTTTTTTGTTTAAAAATTGAGCTTTTTCATTAAAAATTATTTCTGATCCAATTTAAAACTCATGGTTATGGCAAAATATATTCTTTTCAACTTTTATATTCCAAATATGAATCTGTTTGCAACGAAATATCAACTACTACGTGTTTCCTTAAGAATTTATCTTTCCTGTTGACAATTAGTATTTTTTATGGGGAATTTTTTTTTAAACTGATTATCGAAATATTCCATTCCTTGTTGAGAGTTATTATTAGAAAATATTTATAATGAGTAATCATTTATTTTGTCGATATTGAACTATTTAGTTGAATATTCATCTTTCTTGGTAGAAATTCAACTAGTTGGCTGAAAATTAAACTATCCTTTCGAAAGATGAACTATTTGATGGAAATATAGACTTTCTCTTTAGGAAATAATATTTTTGGGTTGGAAATTCAACTCTCTTGTAGATTATTTGTCTAATTGGCTTCAAAATTAAACAATAGGTATTCAAGGAAATGAATTTATTTAGTTCAAAGAAATTTATTTGTTAGAATATAAATTTTCTTGGTTGAAAATCCATATTTTCAAGTCATACATGAAGCACTTGTATTTAAAGTTTAAAGCATCATTTAAAAATTCAACTGCCTTATTAAAATCGTATTTTGTGTTGAAAGTTTGTACATATAGGCTGAAAATTCATTTCTCCAATTGGAGATTCATCATTTGGTTAAAGCCTCAACTATTTGGTTTGTCATCGTTTTTTGTGAAAAGATAATTTTTTGTTGTTGAAAATTCATCCTTATAGGTTGAAAAGGCGAACTATAGGTTTTTTCTTTATTTTTTCTGGATGACTTCGACTTTATATTCCAAATTAGAATCTTTTTGCAATGAAATATCAACTATTACATGTTCCCTTGGAAATTTATCTTTCCTGTTTAAAATTCGTATTTTTTTATGGAGAATCAATTTTTTAAACTGATAATCCAACTATTCCATTTCCTGCGAAGAGCTAATATCAGCCAATATTGACATTGCATACTCATTCATTTTGTTGAAAATTGAACTATTCTGTTGAAAATTCATCTTTTTTGGTAGAAATTCAACTGGTTGGTTGGAAATTCAACTATTTTTTGAATGATGGACTATTTGATAGAAAAATATATTTTTTCTTTGGAAGAGAATATTCTTGGGTTGGATATTCAACTCTTTTGTAGATAATTGGTCTTATTGGCTTCAGAATTGAAAAATATTTAAGAAAATCAATTTATTTCTTCTTCTTCCTTTTCTCCTTTCATTTTTTTCTTCTTTTCTTTATTTTTCTTATTTCTTTCTTCTTTTTTTTTCTTCTTTTTTGATAGAATATGAATTTTCGTGGTTAGATATTCATCTTTTTGGTCATATTTAAAGCGATTGTGTTGTATGTTTAAAGCATCAGTTGAAAATTCAACTGTCTTGTTAAAAACATATTTCTTGTCGAAAATTTGACTCATTTTTTTACACATAGGTTGTAAATTCATTTTTTCCGTTGGAGATTCATTATTTTGGTTAAAGCCTCAACTGTTTGGCTTTTCATTGTTTTTGGTGAAATGATCATTTTTGTTTGTTGAAAATTCATCCATATAGATTGAAAATGCAAATTATAGGTTTTATTTTCTATTTTTTCTGATAATGATCTCATAATGATTTATTGTGACGAAATTGAACTATTTAGTTAAAAATGTATCTTTTTTTGATGAAAATTCAACTTGTTGGTTACAAATTAAACTATTTTTTTCGGGAGATGGACTATTTGATAGAAACATAAACTTTTTTCTTTGGGAAAAAAAATTTCTTAGGTGGAAATTCAACTCTCTTGTAGATAATTGGTCTTATTGGCTTCAAAATTGAATAATATTCAAGAAAATTAATTTATTTTGTCGAAAATTCTTTTTTTTGGGGGGTAGAATATAAATTTCTTGATTGGAAATTCCTCTTTTTAGGTAATACATGCAGCAATTGTGTTGTATGTTTAAAGCATCAGTTGAAAATTCAACTGTCTTGTTAAAATCATATTTCTTGTCGAGATTTGGACTTTTTTGTGGGAAATTGTACACATAGGTTGGAAATTCATTTGTTCCGTTGGAGATTCATCATTTTGGTTAAAGCCTCAACTATTTGGTTTCACATCGTTTTTGTAAAAATATTATTTTTGTTGTGGACTTTCATCCTTATAGGTTAAGAATGAAAATGATAGGTTTTATTTTTTATTTTTTCTGGAAGAATTCGACTTTTATATTCAAAATTAGAATCATCTTGCAATAAAATATCAACTATAACATGTTTCCTTGAGAATTTATCCTTCCTGTTTCATACTCTTTTGTAGATAATTGGTCTTGTTGGCTCCCAAAATAAACAATATTCAAGAAAATCAATTTATTTCGTCGAAAATTCGTCTTTTTTGGTAGGATATAAACTTTCTTGGTTAAAAATTTATCTTTTTAGGTAATACAGGATCCAATTGTGTTAAAAGTTTAAAGCATCAGTTTAATATTCAACTGTCTTGTCAAAATCATATTTTTGTCGGAAGTTCCACTTTTTTGTTGAAAATTTGTACATTTAGGTTGAAAATTAAACTTTTTTCTTTGAATTTCGTCTTCTTGTCTTGCAAATTTAACTATTTGTTTCACTGTTTAACTTTTTATTGTATTTTCGCCTCTTTGCTTGCAATTTCAACTTATTCGTTTTTAATGGTACTGTTTGGAAAATAAAATATATTTCGTCTTGAAATCTTACCAATTTTACCAATATAAACTCATTAGAAACGGAAAAACAATGCTGATTGAACGTGGAACAGTCGGAACTACGGTTGTCAACAATGGTAGAAGGGGGGAGGGGCACAAAAATACCGGTCGGTTGTCTGTCTGTCATATAAATAAGAGGGAGTAGGGGGTGAAGAGGAGAAGTTCAAACTTGTGAATACTATCTATATTGAATGAGCTACGGAAACCTTTTTTGTAGGCGCATGTCACAATATTTTACGAATTCTTCCCGCTGCAGGTTCCAAGAGTGTTGAAAGTGGAAATAGGCCAAGCTTAGTATCTTTTGAATGGAAAATTATTATCCAAAGAGCATAAGCTCAACTTTTGCATTCCAATAGTATATTTCCGGCACGCGTATAATATCATAAAAAACTCAACAATTTTGAGAAAGAATCGCGATTCTTTCAACACTTTTTTTGTTTCTGAAAAACGTAAAGAACTAATTTCTGTAATATCGGGAACATCGTCCTCAATCCCATTGAAAACACATTGCACCCTTAACAATATGTCCGATCGATCTCAATCGAGTAGTAGTTGACGATTTCGATGCTTTACGACCTCGTCTTGGCGAGCAATTCGATAGCCAATTCCAGTAGCACGCTATCATTACAGGATAATAGAATCCTCCCGTATTCACGCAATGAACGGATTTTCAGGACGAATGAGCAGGAAGGAATAAGTCTGTTGAGGCAGATCTTCGCACCAGAAAAGGAGTACACGTTCTTGCCTGTAAAAAGGAAGAGTGAAGTGCACCTTGAAGTGATTTTGAGAGCGAATCCCTGCGGTGAAAGATAGGTATCTCTCTGGGGCTTACCTTTTCGCCTCCCAACCAGGAGGTGGTTTCTGCTTCCTTAGAATCCACGTTACGTATCTTTAAATCCTAAATTCTTGCCCCTGGGGTCACTAGTGTCTAGTCTCTGTATTTTTCACCACGTGCAACTGAAAGACGATCGACAACGTAAATAAAACATGGATTTAGCTAGTTTCGTAAGGAAAATAACGAGGAAACAATTTCTGAAGAGAGCAGATCCTCCGAACGACGCTATCCTCTTTAATGTCTCTTCTTCGTTGACAGATTATAAATTTTATATTACGAGGGAAGAGAAGAATAACAGGGGAATAAGATAAATTGTCTTGCAAGTTTCATTTGAAAGGAATTCGAAGTAAAGAGGAAAGAAAGAATCATTTGGTATGGGAAAGCTTATTTGACAGATTAAATAGCATATGAATTATTCGTGGGGGTTACGTGAACCTCTAACCTCTGCACTTTTATATATTATAATATAATAACCTTTGACCTTTTACATCCATTATTGACGTTTCAACTTTGACCTTTCACCCCTTGACTTTCGAGATTCAATAACCTTCAATGTTTGACTTCAGACCTTTCATCTCCTACTCCCGGCTGATGACGTCTTGGCTTTGACGCAGGACTATGGATACAGTATTATTTTAAGGGTTTTGATGTACCTACCTTCTTTTTTTAATTTTGTTCTATTTCCTCTGACCGTTCATATCTGACTTTTAGTCTATAAGAATATGTATAAGGACAAAGAAATGTTATTATCGAGAGTAAATATTTGAACAGAGAATGTTACACAATCTGTGTCTTCCGTAGAGACGAGGTTTTGTGGATTAGCTGACGTACTGCATACACCAAATAAATACCAAATATAAATATAAATAAATATAAATATAAATATAAATATAAATACCAAATATAATCATTTTCATTTCATTTTCATTTCATTTTCAATTTCTGTTGAAGAAAAACTATAAGGACACAAGCACGGTGGCGACTTGACCGGGAATTTTCTTAATGGGAAAAACCGGGAAATGACCGGTAATTTTATTCACCAGGAAAAAAACTGGAAATAACCGGAAATTTGCTTGATGGGGAAATGACCAGGAATTTATTGACGGGGAAAATCGGCAAATGACCGGTGATTTTATTCGCCGGTAAAAAACCTGGAGATGACTGGAAATTTTCTGGACGGGGAAACCCGGGAATTTTATTGACCGGGAAAGAAGCTGGATATGACCGGGAAATTCATCAACATAGAAACTCGGGAAATGACCGGGAATTTTCTTGACGAGAAAAAAACCGGGAAATGACCGGGAATTTTCTTGATAGGTAAAACCGGGAAATGACCGAGAATTTTATTGACCGTGAAAAACCCTGTAAATGACCGGGATTTTCCTTGACGGGGAAATGATCGGGAATTTATTGACGGGGAAAACCGTGAGATGATCGGTAATTTTATTCACCAGGAAAAAACCGGGAAACGGATGGTAATTTTATTCAATAGCGGAAAAACCTAGAAATGACCGGAAATTTTCTGGACGGGGAATACCAGGAATTTTCTTGACCGGGAAAAAACCTGGATATGACCGGGAATTTGATTGACATGGAAACTCGGGAAATGACCGTAAATTTTCATGCCGAGAAGAAGACCGGGAAATGACCGGAAATTCCCTTGATAGGGAAAACCGGGAAATGACCGGGAATTTCATTGACCGTGAAAAACCCTGGAAATGGCCGGGAATTTTCTTGACGGGGAAATGACCGGGAATTTATTGACGGAGAAACCCGTGAAATGACCGGTAATGTTATTCACCAGGAAAATACCGTGCAATGACTAGTAATTTTATTCACCAGGAAAAAACTTAGAAATGATCGGAAATTTTCTGGGCGGGGAATACCGGGAATTTCATTGACCGGGAAAAAAACCTGAGTATGACCGGGAATTTCATTGACATGGAAACTCGGGAAATGACCGGGAATTTTCATGACGAGGAAAAACCCGTGAAATGACCGGGAATTATCTTGATTGGGAAAACCCGGGAAATGAACGGGAATCTTATTGACCGTCAAAAACCCTGGAAATGACCAGGAATTCTCTTAAAGGGGAAATGACCGGGAATTTATTGACGGGGAAAACCGTGAAATGACCGGTAATTTTATTCACCAGGAAAAAACTTGGAAATGACCGGAAATTTTCTGGACGGGGAATACCGGGAATTTCATTGACCGGGAAAAAACCTGAGTATGACCGGATCTTCATTGACCTGGAAACTCGGGAAATGACCGGGAATTTTCTTGACGAGAAAAAACCGGGAAATGACCAGGAATTTTCTTGATGGGGAAACCCGGGAAATGACTGGGAATTTTATTGACCATGAAAACCCCTGGAAATGACCGGGAATTCTTTGACGGGGAAGACCGTGCAATGACCGGTAATTTCATCTACAAGGAAAAAACCTGGAAATTACCGGAAATTTTTTGGATGGGGAAAACCGGGAATTCTATTGACCGGGAAAAAACCTGAAAATGACCGGGAATTTCATAGCCATGCAAACTCGGGAATTTTATTGACCTGGAAACTCGGGAAATGACCGGGAATTCCCTTGACGAGAAACAAACCGGGAAATTTCCGGGGATTGGTTTGATGGGGAAAACCGGGTAATGACTTGGAATTTCATTAACCGGGAAAAAACCTGGAAATGACTGGAAATTTATCTGGACGGGGAAAAAACCTTGAAATGACCGAGGATTCATTGACGGGGAAAACCGGGAAATGACCGGTAATTTTATTCACCAGGTGAAAACCTGGAAGAGATCGGAATTTTCTGGACGGGGAAAACCGGGAATTTTATTGACTGGGGAAAAACCTGGAAATGACCGGAAATCTCATTGACCTGGGAACTCGGGAATTGACCGGAAATTTTCGTGACGAGAAGAAAACTGGGAAATGACCGGGTATTTTATTGCCCGGGAAATGACCGGGAATTTCATTGACCAGAAGAAACCAGGAAATGACCAAGAACTCAATTAAAAACCGGGAACTTCCTTCAATCAACCTAGACTATTAGAAATTCCACCGAAAGAATACAAAAGATGACCGCTTCCTTCTCATGAATCAGAAAGAGACCTCATCATTTGAATTGAAAAATGTAACATTCCTTTATTCTGATTCTCAAAATATTTGGATATATCTATACGTCATGGGAGGAAGAATTTTTTTTCCGAAAAAAAAACCTTTTGCAAATCTGTCGCTCTGTGAGATTTTCTTAGGTGACTCAAATTCGATAGAACAGGGAATTTCAGAAAATAATTATAGTTTCTATTTTAGGGCAGGGAGTTTTAGTGAAGAAGTATAATTTCACTTGGAACAAGGAATTTCTTGTATGGAACGTTAAATTTTCAATCTGATTATAATTAGGATTTAGAAGAGAGGAATTTGAATAAATCGTTCCTCAAATTCAAAATTCGTCACAATTTTAAAGTTCCATCTTCCTAATTTCAAATAAAGAAAGTACTTCTAGCAGTCTTTGGAGTAGAAGTAGTATTCCGGAGAAGAAATATTTCTGAACTATGATAGAAAGCTCGTTTACATTGTTTATTGCAAGTTCATCCTTTTTCAATTCAAAAATCAACTATTTGTTTGAAATTCAAACTTGTCTGTTAAAAATCAAATCTTTTGGTTAAGATTGCATTATTTTGATTCAAAATTTACCTCTGGTTGGAATTGTAACCACTTTGTTGAAAATTAATTTATCTCTTTTAGTGAAAGCTCAAGCACTTAGTTGAAGGGCAATTTTTGAATTTGAAAATTGAACTATTACTTTGAGAATGTACATCGTAGAAAATTTTCCTTTTTTGTGGAAAATTAATCTTTATGGGGAGAAATTCATCTTTTTGCTTAGGATTCATTAGTTTGGTCGAAAATCATCTACTTCAACTGAAAATGCAACTGTTTCATTTTTAGTGGTAAATTAATCTTTTCTAATTCAAAATTCGACATTCCGGTAAAAATTTATCTTATTGAATTGGAAATTCAGTTATTTCGTTAAAACTTCACATATTTTGTTGAAAAATTTGAAAAACATTTCTTTTCGTGTAGAAAATTGTCTTTTTCTTCGGAAGATAATATTCTTCAAAAATTCTTCCATACGGTTAACAGTACAAGTTATAAAGTCCAACATTTTTAATTTTAGTCAGACATTCATCCAGTTGAAAACCGTATGTTTGGTTTAAAATTGATTTATCAATCCAAGAATTGAACTATTGCATTTTTGTTCGAAAACTTTTCATTAATTTTCTGTCGAAAATTTGACTATCCTGGGTAAATGTTTATCATTTCAGTTGAAAATTCGTCTTTCTAGTTTAAAACTCAACTATTTTATTTGTACATTTACAATCCCATATTATTCTTCATCATTTTGTGTATTGATGTAATAATTTGTTTGGCAGTTTTTTTTGTTTGTTGATGAAAATTTTTTTTTAGGTTAGTTTTTTCTTGTGATATGTAATTTTTTCAACTTAATTTTTACTCATTCTAATTCAAAATTCCATTGTTTCAGTTAAAACTCTATTTGTTCAGTTAATCATCCAGTTTTTTTCTCAATTCAAAATTTGAGTAATCGAATTTTCGTTGACATTTATCTTTCTTAGTAAAAGTTAATTTATCAGTTTGAGAACTTAACTCCTTCCGTTAAAGATTCTTTTTTTTAATATAAGACACTCACGCTTGGTTCAAATTCATGGTTGAAAATTGAAGTGCTCTAGAAATATTTTTCGTTTTAGTTGAAAATTCATCTTCT
>WSXT02240308.1:0-13977 GCA_011762715.2 Neuroterus valhalla
AAGAAAAGTGTACTATCAACTCGAAAAAATGGAACTTTGTTGCATTTACACGTTGTATTCTATGAAAAAATAAATGAAAGTTTAAAATCAAACATATTTTAATGAACTATGTATCCTCAAAAAAAAATTTATTTTCACAGAAGGGGGGGGGGGGTGTGAAAGGAAGCGTCACGCAATTATTGAGGGGGGGTTTGAGCTAGCGTCACGAGTAACAATCAATTAAGAATTATATTGTTTTACAGTCACAGGACAAAAATATAATATTTAATCCAATCTAATAAATCAGGGGGCAACCTGCACAGTCCGAAACAAATGGGGACACTGACCATTTTTCACAGTAAAAATTTCAAAACAAAGGCATGGGACGTTTTGTTTACATTCTTTAATAATGAAGCGAAGGAAACAAAATAAAAAATGGAACATCTTGCACTGCTCAAATTTTCCTATTTTGATTTATTCGCTGATTCACTGGAAACAACGAAATATCTCTTAATATAAAGCAGTCGATTTTCTATTAGATAGGGGAAAAGCCAGCCTTTTTCAATGGTCGATTTTTGAAGAGACACGTCCTGTTTAGGAGGAGTGTACGGGCGAGAGTACTAACATTGAGAAGCGCTTGAATTTGCTAACGAGGCAATCGTATACAGCGTCACCTGTTTCTTCCGATATTACGGAACAAATGTTTTACTGGAAGTTGCTTTAACTTTGAAGTTCACTCGATACTTTTCTTTGTCCAAACCAAAAAAACGTGCTCACCGTCAACTCTTCATTTGTAATCAATTATTATTATTGAACAATCGGTAATTTTCACTCGTTTATGCACATTGTAGGCATCGCTGGGGTATAATGCATGTGTATACCAAATTTCAAAAAGATTGATTAATATTTGTCTAAGTCGGGACAGTTTAAGTTACAAAAAATAATTGAGTTTGGCAACATTTTTCTATCACTTTTTCATTTTAATTATAAAAAATATCAATTGGAATGAAAACCTTCAAATGAGAAGGAGTTACATCTTGTTCGGAAAAAGGTGTCCAATAGCAATACAAGAAGATTCCCTTAGTAGAATTAAACACAATGTTCCTGAACAAATATCCATATCAGGTATTTTTGATTCGTTATATCCAGCTTTTTAATGGAATCGATCATATATTACGTGTGCATGGAACCTTAGTATCATATTTGGTCAACGGATAAGAAATCATGACAATGATTTCTTATTCGACAATAGATCCTTGACAATAGACCCTATCTAGCACGCAGGAAACAAAGGGAAAATAGAGGTACAAAGATCTCAGATCGGTGGCTGTTAAACCAATGTTTTATTATATATATATGGTTTTTTTTCTGTTCCTTACTTTACAAAATCCCAAATTTTAATATAAGTTTTTTCTCCATAGTCAGTTTTTCTTTCAAATTATACTTCCATTATTTTGGCTACCTGGATCTCAAACAAAAATGGTAAATAGAAGAATTGTGAACTCATTCAATCTAATTGAATCCAATTGTGAACCTTTTTGTACTCTCAATATTTAAATATATGGTTATTATTATTATAAGTTTTTTATTATATTATATTATATAATATTATATATTATATTATTAGTTATTATTATTCAAATAATAAGTTCCTGAATATTAATAAAAACAATTGATTTCGAATATTTTCGAACGATAATATTTTCGATCGCAGTTGGAGATCGAAATTCAGTTTTATTTTTTGTAAGTAATTTCGACCGTGGGTCGGGATCGAAGTTCAGTATTTTTGGAATAAAATAATAAATAAAAATATAATGCAATAGGGATAAGATGGAATGGAATAAAAGCAGGGTTGCAGAAGTTACAGGCGAGAGAGAGGAGGGAGTGTTTGTACTAGGAGGGGGGGGGTCAATGCGAGGATAGGAGGGAGGGGGTTCTCTCATTGCATGGTGAAAGTTTCAAAAGGAGGTCAAAAGACACGGTTATGAATGAGGAGGGGGATGTCTTCAGGAACTGAATGGTGGATAGAGGGTGGAAGGTCGCGAGTGGTATGATAACAAGGGACGAACACGAAGAGTACACGTATGTAAGCAAGGTGGAGGCATCGTTAATAGACTACGTGGTTATGAATATGCAAGGATGGAAGGAGACGGAGTGTTTCGGAGCAGGAGGATGGAAGAAATCGGACCATCAGCTATTATTCTTGTAGACAAGAGGACAAGGCGGCGGAAGGCAACGAGAAGAAGTTTCGGTGGAGGCGGGGGGAGATATGAATTCGGGAGACTATAGAAAAATACCAGGAGCAGTAAGGAGAAGTAAGGTTTGAAGAGGAATTTGTGGAAGGGATATGGGGAGATGTAAAAGTGAAGGCGAAATAGTGCGTGCAAAATAAAAGGTTTAGAAAGAAGAAACAAGGAATGGTGAAACTGTGATGGGATAGAGAACGCGAAAAGATAAAGAGAAGGGTTAAAAGAATGTAAAAAAAATAGAATGAGGAAACCGCGCAGAGGCAGGAGTACGTAGAAATGAAGAAGGACTTAGGGTTGATGTATAAGAGGACAGAGCAAGGGAGAGAGAATGATCTGGAAGATAAGGGGAAAAGTGCAAAGACAGAGGGCGATGCGTGGAAGAAAACTAATAGGTTTAGAAATCGTAGGTAAGAAATAAGTGAGTCATTTTAGGGCTGAGACTAACCAAAAAAGAGATGGGGGTCGTCCATAAATTATGTGACGGGAATTTCTAGCTTTTTATACCCCCTCCCCCTCTGCGTGACGGACTCGTGACGCTAGCTTAGACCCCCCTCAATAATTGCGTGACGCTTCCTCCCCCCCCCCTTCTGTGAAAATAAATTTTTTCTCGAGGATACATAGTTCAATAAAATATGTTTGATTTTTAACTCTCATTCATTTTTTCATAGAATACAACGTGTAAATGCAACAAAGTTCCATTTTTTCGAATTGATAGTACACTTTTCTCAAAACTGAGCGTCACGTGACGCAGTGGTCGACCCATCGACCCCCCTTCATTACAAACCGTGACGGAAACCTCGACCCCCTCTCTCCTCTAGACGCGGCACGTAATTTATGGACAACCCCATGAGGGAAGTATAAGAACGAGTGATGAAGGGAGGCTGGAGCTGAATGACGAGGAGTATGAGAAATGGATCAGGGATAAGCAAGACAATTATAGAGGAATCACATTGATTATAAAGGCGTACAAAGTATACTCGATGGTACTAGTGGAGATGCTACGAAATGATTTCGAGGGGAAAGGTATATTGCCGGAGAAGCAGGTGGGATTCAGAGCGGGTGGTAGCACTATTCTTGAAGGTTATAGAAACTCTATTCAAGCGTTACCTACAAGTAAAATGCTTATTCATCAAATGGGCATGTGAATGAAGAGCTATAACCCTGCAGTCTCAACCATTCTATTAAACTCCGGGGGAATCCCAAGAAAATAATCGAACCTCCTTTAAATCTTAACATGGTCTCAGATGAGTTTGCTGCACGACTGATTGCTTCATTACATGCTCAAGAAAAGATAGTTGAAATTTTCAACCCAACGATGTTTTGGTGTATGGTGAGCTTTCTGTTGTACAGGATTATATGAACAGATAATCTGCTTTCCAACGATTCTTGAGTTCGTACCTGTGGCGAGAGTCCGGTTTATGTACAAAAGGTTTCAAGACGAATTCGATCTAACTCTAAAAAAGCCAGCACACACACAATATGGTTTTAACTCTGATTCTATAATGATTCATTGTTAGTTAATCATTACAAACACAATTCACACAACATTAGGGGGAACGAGATCACGAAATATCACACCCATCGATGTTTTTCATATTCAGCGCTTGAAAGAAAGATACTGCATGGAATTTTATATGATCTGAAATAATTCTTCGAGTGAAGAATGGGTTTAAAAAATTCTCCACTGAACGTAAAACTAAATGTTTGGTTTATTTAACAAGAATGTCTAAGCCTGATTCACACGGGAAAATCTCAACCGCTAATGTGAGAAAAGTAAACATAACAAGGACATGAATTCACCACGATCATGAAAGGCTTAGAGCGTTGTGTAACTTGAGGAAGTATCCGTTGCAACAATACTTTCAGTTGGATTATAATTATTGCCATTTACTCTGCTTTTAGAGTTATTCTTGGTAGTAAGCTGATCCTGAAGAGATGGAAACCAGGTCTTGAGAGCAAAATCATTTTAAGCTGCACAATTCTCATTCCAGCATTAGAGGTTGTGAATGCATCTTGTAAAAGCGTTTCTGTACAGTTTATTCAGCGAGAGACAGCCCAAATATTCCAAATTATAAACGCTTTGAACCTTACGTCCTTGGACGTAAACTGCACTAGTGTCACGTAGTTTTTCTCGAATCACATGTCTTACTTTTTTATAGGGAACTTCACGAGGAGTTTATTCTGAGCCATGGTGATTACGCGTCAACCACGAGTTCTGAATTTTGTATTTGGCGAGCAGCGAGTCTCAATAGTAGACTGATTCAAAGAGGTTGGGCGTCTTCCTGAATAGAAAACTAAAGCCAACTCCTTGAAGACGAACTAGTTGGACTTGTTTGTACGTCCACAATGAAATCTTTCACGATAAAAACTGAACTGTGCCTACTAAAATAATCTCTTTTATACATTCGCTCCCCATCTCTGACACAAACCTTCCCACTACCACTTGTATTATCCCTATCACAACTATTATTCCTCTTACCACCAATTGTATTACCTTGATCATGAACATCTTAAATTAATTTTAAATCAACTTTGTAACGCTACCACTGAGGTACTGGTATTAAATAATACAATCATGTATAATTAGACAGTAGGCTGCAGTTTCGTCAAGGCAAATGTAGCAGATTGAAATTCCAAACGAAAGTTTAGTGAAGCCTGTTTAGCAAACTCATTATGTATCAATGATACAGAGAGGAGCGTAGTCGTTGAAATCACTCTTTTCTAACATGATCTAAAAATATATAAGTGTCGTTTTTATAGCTTCAACGACAGTTGGAGTCATGATGCGAAACGCGATGTCAGTTTACTACCAGACAGAATTCGTGGAGTATTTTTTGGATCATCAAGTTAGGACAATTAGGGCATAACTTGCTCTGATCTTACACTATGTGTCAGACAAACTCATGTTGACAGTTTTTACTTGGGTCAGACCTACGCTCGTATCCCTAAACATTTAATGAGAGATAATTTCAATCTGATAGTAGTATTTAGAAAGGATGAAATAAATCTGAGACATGCACATGACGATCATGTTAATACTGACATGGCTCATTCTCAATATCGAGACATGTGCTCAGCATGTTGGAATAATGATAAATATGAATTTATTGGCATCAATAAGGACAGCGATCTCCAGTGGGGGGGGGGGATACATGAAAAATTTGACTGTTTTATCTTGCGATAAATACATCTATGTGGTTGAAATAATATCATTTTAGATTCAGATATCAATACATAAACATATTAAAGTTCTACAAAGAGAACGAGGTGCTCCGCCAAACCGCTAAAGCTAGTAAGGCGATCGGACGTAAACATCGCATGCTTAGAATGGGTAATAAGCTGTTGAACAAATGAGGAATCGAACGTTCAAGCTCATCGTCAGACTACTGCAGAACTTATTTACATAACGCAGGTATGACAGCGGTTCAGACGTTCAAATTTAGGGAAAAAAGAGGATTTTTTTCTCAAAAAAGGGGGATTTTTCCGTAAGTGTAAGGGAAGTAAAAATAGATTAATGTTACACTACTGTGAACGTGCCTGGATGTGGACGCGTGATTCTATAGTGACTGTTTAATCTGAAGTAGCTCTCAGATTTGTTGTTAATCGGGGTGTTTTTGTTTATGAACATATAAACTGCAACATTTCCTTCACGCGAAAATGTGAGCGTGTCCGGAGTGTAATGTGACGATTGTCAGAGATGGTCCAGAGGTTCTGGAATGTGTAAAGTGTGGTAATTTAGTTCACTTGGCCTGTGCTAATTTCGGTATTAGCAAAATTGACTTTGATAGACTGAAGAAGGGTTTGGTTGATTACGTTTGCAAGCGATGCACCTCGCTGCCTGTTAGTGACACCTTAGTGGCAGTCGATATCAACTCAGGTGCGAAAGAAACGAAAAATACATGCCATGACGTCCGAGGAGCATTTTCTGTACCCTCTTCATGCTCTCCTCCAACTTTTCCTTGAATGGTGGTTGGAGTTACAACGGTAAAAAGTCCACTCTAAAGGGCAAGTTATTGTAGGATGTCAAAATCAAAAGGATAGGGAAAAATTAAAAGGTGCGGTTACTGAAAGCCGTGCACAGGAATTTTCCGTATCAGTACCTTCAGTCAGAAAACCTCAAATTAAACTCTTATGGTTAGAGAATAAAGATGATCAATTGAGCAGGAATTTTTGAATTTATTGATTGCACAAAATGATACAGACAACAGTGAGGGTACATCCACGTCGAAAATTCTTAAGAGAATAGAAGAAAGAGTGACAACTGATATATCTATTATATTGGAAGTGAGTAAAGAGTTGTGTGAAATTTTAACGATCAAGGGTAAAGTCAATATAGGATGGAAAAAATGCCTGGTGAAGGGACATTCGCGTGCCTTATATTATTATAAATGCTGCGAATTTTTCCGTCTTGCTAAAAACTGTGAAAAAGAACAAGTATGCTACAGATATGCTGGAAACCACTGTGAAATAGATTGCAAGACTGAAAGTTGCAAATGTGTTAATTGTCAGTCTAAAAAGAAGAAGACGAGCATAAAAAATATGCAGATAAACCATCCAGTATTTGATATAGAATGTTCCTGTCTAATTAGACTATAAGACAGCCAAAGAAAAAGAATAAGGCTATCAAGACTAGGCTAGCAATTAAAGTCTTCTGGAAATAACAACTTCATTACTGTACAAGGTGTTATTTATTGTCTTCATGTACAAGGTTTTTGGGTAAAAAAGATGAAATTAAAAATACTTTAATATTGAGAAAACAACCGGTGATACTAGCTTTAAATGAAACACAAATCGCAGATGATGTTCAAGACCATGAATTACGAATAGATGGTTATAACTTAGTGGAATGTGAAACGACTCATTGATTTCAGCAAAAAAATTTATTACAAAATTAAAATTATTCATATGATGCAGTCGTTTGGACGCAGACAGTATGTAGAAGATTTCCCCTGAAACACAGATATATCAAAAACTTGTATTTACTTGATTTTGTCTGGATCCATAGAGCTGGTAGATGTTTTAAATACAGCAATAATTAATATCCATTCCATAATTCAGATGAAATTGAATAGTTATAATTATGTCAATACTAAGTGAATTAGAACAATTACATACAGAGATTCCACTAGTTTCAATAAAGATATATTTAGGACTAAACTGCAAGCAATAAGAAGGCATAATAATTTTGAAATAAAAGATGGTCAGGATATAAATTTAAATCCAAACTTATTTGTGGGATTGATCACTAATGCTCTTGATAGGTATGCACCTTTTAAAATGGAGAGTATTAAAACGCATACAGTAGAAAAGAAATGGTTCTCCAGAAATGTACAAGATGAAATTAAGGTAAGGGGTAAATTGTATATGGTGGCTATAAACTCAAGATCAGTACAGGATTTGGAAAACTATCGAAGGCATGAAAATGAAATTGTTTCACTTATAATGAGGAGCGAAAAAGAATGAAACGGAAGCAATATATTAAAACATAGAAGGAATGAAGGAGAAATGTGGAGAGTTATTAAAGAACTAGTGAATGAGAAGTCAAGATCTATACTAGGAAAAGTAAAATTTGAAAATATTAAGTACACAGACCCAAAAAAAATGGTAGAAAATTTCAGAAAATATTATATTAACAGTGCACAAGAACTCATTGATTCAATAAATTTTGATAGGGAAGGCATACTAAATGGGTACCAGGACTACTCATGTATAATATGAACATGATTGATACTGTTCAAGTTGTTGCAAACTGTGAGATGAAACTTTTTGTGGATGACACAATGATGTATCGTGAGGGTGAAAGTATACTGGAAGTAGAAAGAACGATGCAGGAAGATTTAAACTATTTGTAACGAAACTACAAGCAGGAATAATCTACAAATAAGCTTCATAAAAACAACAGTATTCCTGCAGGTATTAGGGGGAAGGGAAGACTGATAACATTATGTTGGGAAAAGAATCAGTATGTAAAACTGAATATACGTAGGTAGATTTGAGATTTGTATATAGATAGGACTCAATTTTATTTTCCTACGATACAAGTAGGCGTTGAAGTGCACGTGGCCAGAGAGGAACTGGGTAAGGAAAAGTTCACCTCCCCATATTTTCTGTTAATCCACGGTTTCAAATCATCTACCATCCTGATAGAACATCTTCCCCTTGCACCCTCCCACTGTTGGAAAGTTGATGACCTTTCCTGGGCAGCAATGCTTCTATCTGCATTTCCATCTTTTGTCTCGTAGATCCTCTTACTTTCGGCTGCAAGCAGGTCAATAGGGATACAACCCGCTATGACTAGTATAACCGGACCTGAAGAGGGTCTACCCAAAGGGTCCCACAGGTCCACCCGCTGGGCCTCATTGTGAACCATGTTCCACATGTTAAGTCTAAGAACTGACCCCTGAGGAACCCCCAACCTGACTTTGAGGCAACTCGTCCCTTCAGTTGTTTCGGAAATTAGAGGACTGTCATCGAGGTGATTGCTTGCAATACGTTGTAGATATCTAGGGATCTTGAATCTCTTTTTCAGTGCTTCAAGAATGTCAACCCATGCTAATAAGTTAAATGCATTCTACACTTCGAAATTGACCATGATGCAGACATCTTTGGTCCTAGGCTAACCACCACAAGCTATTTCTGATGCTTGGAGAGCTTTTTATATCACCCCCACTGCGGATCTGCCCATATGAAAGCCTTACTGATTAACAGGAAGACCGCCCGCTGGCGGATTTCGAAGAGCTTCCCGATGACATCAAGCATACAGAGTGGTATGTATGATGAAGCCGTAATCGAGGCCCCTTTGCCCTTGTCCAGAAGAACAAGTCTCTGTTTTCTTCATCTCGAACAGGAGAGCTCAGTCGTGAGGCAGGAGTTGAACATGTTTAGCAGAAATGTAGGACATTCCCTTGCTATCAACCTGATAACCTCCGTCGGGGCGCCATCAGGGCGCGAACACGTAGTCCGTATTTACCTGAACTGCATCCATCCTTTTTTTGCCATCCTTTACTTAAAGTTTGAAGCAATTGCACCTCAACTCAACCAATTCCTGCGTCTACCAGTACACTGGAAGTTTACGCTCTTCTCAGCAATCGTGTTAAGCAGGACAGTAGCATTGACCTTGGTAACATTCCAGCCTTTCATTGCCTTACGTACATTACGAGGATCAACGGGTCCGTTAGTCTCACAGCCCATATGGGAGCTTATGTTTTCGTGGTCGCTGGCCGTGCAGTCCTCATGGATTCGCTACTCGCGCACTATCCTAGCACAACCCGACGGGGCCATAGTTATGTCTAAAATGATCTCCCGGTAGCCTTGTCTCCTGAAGGTTGTCGGTGTTTCCGAGTTCAGAATGGTCAGGTCCAGTATAGCAGCCATATCCCTCACCTCTCTGCTCCTCATTTCGTCCACGTCATGCCCTGTTCACATGATTTGGCGTTAAAGTCTCTCTCTATGAACATATCAACGTCAAGGTTGGAGCACAAATTCTCTATCTTCTCTATCTTTTTACAGAAGACTGCAATTCATTCATATAGTGAGTGTACTGCTTTAGACACAGACGAATTCATCGCTTCTCCCATGCTTATCCACCGGGAAATTGAAGCTGTTCATAACTTATAGAGCCCTTCCTCAGCTGCTAGCTGAGACATAATACTCTGAGCTAGCCTGCAGCGCGTGAGGGTACCCTGAAACATCACTGACATCTTCTTGTTGGGTTACATTCACGGTCGTGTGCTTCTCTACAAACTGAGTAACCATCTCCCCTATCTGCACAAAGAGAGCACTTAGCCTTGTCTGTGCAGGTATCTGCTCTGTGACTTTCCATGCCGCGATTCCAGCACAGTCGACTCATAAGGACTCCCTTGTAGTTGTCCGCAAGATGGCCATAATTACAACAGCGGGAGCAAAGCTTAGCCCTCACTTATCCAATCTTAAAGCAGCTCCGGGTGTCACTCTAACAGCATCTGGCTCTAGCGTCCGCACATTTCATCTGGTGCGGTTTCACTTGGGCCAATATGTCTGTTACAATCTCAGCGAGGCTGCGTCCTGCAGCAGACCTGATAAGGATATATTCCGGTCTAGTTCTTTTTCGTTTAGCCTTCTCCTTTTTGTATCGAGTGTGACCCGCACTGTTAGAAGGAACCTTCTTTTCTCTCCTTCTATGGCTAACAACGTCTACCCACTTAGTCAATGTGCAGTCCACCTCAGTTTTCTTGACAGGTCTAAAGGATTTCACTCCGCTAGTGTTGAGCGTACTGAATAGGATATTTTTTCTCTTCTTATCCGCAACTGGTGTTTTCATTGCAGAATCGCAGAGCTTCGAACTGCTTGATCTCGTTTCTTAGTAGCCGAAGCTTCTGCGATACACCAGCTTAAGGGCCCTTAACTGTTTCCTCGTCTTTCTTAGCTCTCGCATAACCGTTTACATTTCCTGAAGTTGATTCAAGAGAAGAATCGCCATTTTTCCTTTCATTTCAGATTCAGTGGATAGATTCGTGCTCTCTTGAGGTAAATTGTTTGAAACAAACTTACTGATGTTTGATTTGAAATTCGGGGTTTCTTCTCCTAGCTGGTTTTTGTCCACCCCGGATGTTCAACTTCTCCGTTACCGCCCATATCTGGGAGGTGTTCCTCTATCCGCAACCTAGGGAGGCGCCGGATGGGGGACTGGCGACCCAAGACAGGGGTTCCACACATGTATTGCTGGACACACATCGTTTGGTTGCCTTTGAATTTCGCGTGATCTCGTTTCCTCTAATAATATTTAAATTGTGTTTGTAATAATGTATCAACGATAAATCAATGTCGAATCAATCCTAAATCAACGCTAAACAAATGTTGTTTGTGTATAGTGGCTTGTATAGAGTAAGATCGAATTCGTCTTTGAACATATAACACATAATCTGTACTCTCATCTGCAGTTGAAAAGTTAAGCATTGTCGGAAAGCAGATTACCTATTCATGTAATACTGCACAACGGCATGCCCGCTATACACTGAAGCATCGTCGGGTTGCAAATTTGTACTATCCTTTTCTGAGCCTGTAATGTATGAATCAATCAAATATCGAACCAAAGCTACTCTACTCTTGCCACCCTGGAATGCACAAATCAACTAAGGCCATGACAACATTTTTAGGAAGTTCAGTATTTTCCAGGGTTTCCCCTAAATTCAATATGCTGGTCGGGACTCAGGGTTCTCGCTCCTTATTTCCATCAAAACTGGATGAATAAGAACTCCCGTTACAGGTGACGATAGGTCAAAGTTTCTAGAAGCTTCGAGAATTCCTTGGCTCATATAAAGCAGTAATTTCTAACCAACTGAAGATTCCTAAACTCTGCAGGGGTATGGGAAAACTTCAATCTAAAATATTCAATTATTCCCATATTTTTTAAATTATCTACTAAAATGTTTACTACAATTCGAAGAAAAATGAAGGGCTTCAAACTTTTCGGACAGATAGTACTCGTATCCTTCAAGAGGTTCAGGCATAACTTTTGTCTCCTTGAAAAGTCAAACCAGAAAACTCCACGATGATTTATATGTAAGGAAGGTAGATATAATGATATGTGTTTTGGCAGGTAGTACTCGGAAATTGCACTGCTGTTCGTTTGCTCACTTGACATGTGTATATCACCAGATCATAAAAAATCCATGAAGAACTCCAATTTCATTTAGTGGATTATGCTCATTATTCGTTATTCTGAGTCAAACGTTGTTGGATAAACTGCGAATTGCTAGCACAAAGAACATGTCAGAAAATTTATTCAGCTGACGCTACGCGTTTATTTTCGATACTTTCTAGTACTTTGTGGTTCCATATTCAAATTGTACACCTCGATATTTTTTCAAGTGGTTTAACAAGTTCCATAAGCGTCCACAATCTGCAATGAGTGAAGTGACAGGATATTCGCGATAAGACTATTAGTCTCACAAACATGGTAGTGTCGACAAATAAATGTCCAAAATGAGTCAGTTTTCCAACAGAGTTTTACAGTGTTTCCTGATATGAATTCCAGAAAGTGTACATCTCTACTAACAATATTTTCAGTTCCACATCCTAATTGTAATCCTTGATATCCTCAAAAGCAGCGTAAGAAGCTTCAGTTGCGTAAAAATTATTCAATGACTGCAGTGATAGCATATAAGTAAGTGCTTGCACAATGCGTTGCCAAAGTCAGCACTTGTGCAATCACCTTGTTACGGAACGATGTAACGTGCACATGCATGCACTGTGAATTGAGTTTGCAATCTGCTAAACTTGATATATGAGTTACTTACATTTTTCTATTTCGAGCAAATTGTAATGAAAAAACTTTATAATAATAATTATGGCAAGTTTATATCTTTTATATTTAATTTGTAATATGTCTCTACTTCGATATTTATTTGAACAAAGATTAGTAAAAATCAAAAACGGCTTCCTCTGAAATAAGGACATTGGCAAGAAAATGAATAGAATGAGAATCTTAGAATAATTTGAATTGGTAATTGGTAATTAGAATGCAGAAAGAGATGTATTGTATTGAAAATTCAATTATAATGTTCATGTGGAGGTTATAAAATATCTGGAATATTAGTTTCGAAAACTTGACAGGACAAGTATGAGCTAAGTTTTCAACAATTTTTGTTTGAAGAAATAATAATTTCTTTATTATTTCCAGAACTATTGATGTAAGATGGAAACATAAGCATAGAACTTATTAGACTCCGTCGAAACACACATTAATGATATTTAAACCTTTTTTTGAAACAATACTTCTCAAGAAAATGAAAAAGAAGGATTTTTTTACGGCGAATTTGCTACAGAAAAAGCAGAGCATGAATTTATCTTCTCCCTCTCGTAAAATTTGAATTCAAGAAAAAAGCGAACGGGCGGAAAATGTGCTTTAATTTGATCTAAGCTGAGAATCCTTTTGGCCATTTTAACTTAGACGCAAATGTGAACCCCACATCTTACATTGTTGTTTCAATTCAAGTGCATTTTTATACGAGACAAGTAATCGAAATTTTATATCAAAATGAGCAATGTGTACAGTTGTTGAATATGACTAGAAATCTAGTGCGCGCCAAGGCGCAAGCCTTTTTTGTTAATCGTTGTTCGAATACGAATATTTTGATGTACAATCACGGAATTAACGATTTTTCGATTCTCTATCCGTTTCCACTGAAAGGAAAATTATTATAACAGATTTATTCAACAACGTAATGTATCAATCAGTCGTGTATCGAACCGAAGGAATAAGAATCGATTTGCGTTACAGCTATCTACTCTTGCCAGCCTGAAATTTAACACGCATCTGAGAACATGTCAAAATTTAAAGGTGTCTGGTGTGTTCAGTGTTGAACAAGAAGTAATACACCGATGGTAAAACGGGGATTCGCCGACTTTCAGATTAGTAATGGTGTAGACTTGGGCCGTGCAGTATGGTTGTGGCGTCCTACGTTGATTTTCCGCAATCAGTAGTGAGAGACTCAAGTACTGCAATAGATCTCATGATTGCTAAGCAGAAGGTTTGAAAGAATAAATTACCACATTTTAAACTCAACAAGATAGCACTTTATTTCAATACAGGGACATTGCACGTCCCTTAGTCTTCCAGGGTGATCAAAGAGATCACGTCAGATATGTGAACGATGGGTCAGCCGGACTAAGAGTGTATTCAGCACAAGCTCGAGATGGGAAGGATGGCGGGAGACCCCGAGAAAGGCGGAAACTGGGAGTAGTAAGATTGTCGAAAGAAACTCGCTAG
>WSXT02240319.1:0-15660 GCA_011762715.2 Neuroterus valhalla
GAACACATTCAAATGAAAAGCTTCAAAAATTAGAATAATTAAAAATTGATAAAATGTTTGAAATTTAATCATTTCCTATTCAAACCTTCAAAGAGGACAATTTCATATTGAATGTAATTAAAATTTAATCATTTTCAGATAAGCATTCAAACTCGCCTCATTTTGTATTAAACTGCCTTGAATTCAAAAAGGTCAAGTTTAAACACTTTTTACTGACTTTGAGCGGTGATAAGAGTTTGAATTATTCCGATTTGAAAGTTGAAATTCTTTAATTTCATATTAAATGTTTGAAAATCGTTTAATCTTTTTCCAAATAAGGGAACTGATTGTAATTAAAAAAAAACAAATATGTTTAATTTGAACGTCCAAAATGGCAGACTTTCAAATTAAAATTCATGAAGGTTCACTAAGATATTTACTGGATTGTTTTGTTTAGCTTTCCCTTCTTCGCAGACCATTTTAAAATAAATCTGTGAAACGATGGAAAATTGTGCCTTCTGAATACAACAATGCAAAAACTGATTTTAAAGTTGTCCTACTTCTTCAGCCGTATAGTTGAGCCGTGGCAGCTGAGGGGGTTGCGTCCACTGGAAGGGGAAGAGACGCCAGGTAGCTGTGGAGGAAAAGATGATTGCCCCTTTATATTTCACAACTTGCGATTCCATTTTTCTCATACAATGCCTAAACCAAGAGGTGTCACGATTATTATGATTATAGTTTCCAACTTGTCTCTGCGGAAGGATTGTGAAACTGCGGCGCTGATCGCCATCCGCCCAATTGTTGATTTGAATTTCGGATAAGAATCGAAAGATATCTTCTAATTTTATCAGAATGAATGAATCTTTAAAGCTTTGAGTTTATGAATCTTTAACTGGAACAGTTCAATTTAAAACCAAAAAGATAAATTTTCAACTAAAATAATAAAAAATTAACTGGTGCACTTCAATTTTTAACCATGGATGTGAATATTTGAACAAGAAGATTAATTTTCAAATAAAAAGATTAATTTTCTACCAAAAAATACAGTCATTCAACAAAATAGTTGAATCCCGAACTAAAAAAATAATTTTTTCCATTCGAGAATGGAGCAGTAACTTTTTTAGTTTGAAAAATAAATTTTAAACCAAACAAGAGGGTTTTTAACTAGAACGAAGAATCTTCAACTGAAAGAGTTGAATTTTTGAACGGAAGCCGAAATTTGAATACTCAAATTTTGAACTGGGAAAAATTGATGTTTAACCGAACAAATGAATTTCCAACTATAACTGTGAAAATTTCAATTCGAATAAGTTAAATTTTCAGTTTCAATAATTGCTTGTAACAAAACAACTTACTTTCAACAAAAGAAAAATTAATTTTTAAACGAATTGTTACATTTTCAAACAAAATATTGTATTTTCAAAAAAATGGTTAATTTTAAATTTTAGTAGTTGAATTTTAATGCAGAAGGACGAATTTTCAACTAAGATAGTTCAAATGTTGACTAGATATTATTTTTCAACAAAAAAATACAATTTTTCAACAAGATGGTTGAATTTTGAAATATAAAAATAATCATCTTTAACCAGAAATAGAAAAGTAACAATTTGATTTGAAAAATTAATGTTTTAACCAAGCGGTAGTCTTTTCAACAAGATGTCGTTTCGACTGAAATGAAAGATATTTAACTGTATAACTTGAATTTTCAACCAAAAAGAAGAATTCCCAAACAAGAAGATTAATTTTCGAAAAAAAAAAATCATTTTCGACCAAAAAATAGATTTCTCAATAAAATCTGTGAATTTTCAACGAAAAAATTGAATTTCCAATTTAAAAAGACAAATTTTTATTCAAATCGTTAAATTTCTAAGCAGGAAATATTAATTTTTCACTCAAAGTGGAGCAGTTCAATTTTTAGTTGATGAAATTAATTTTCAACCAGACTGTTCAATTTTCAGGTAAAATGATGAATCTTGAAGTGGAATAGGTGTTTTTAATGCCAAAAAGATTAATTTCCGACGAAAAAGATGAATTTTCCTCAAAGTATATGAATTGTCGAAGAAATAATTTAATTTAGAAAAATAAATGAATAAACGTTCAGACAATTCTTTCGTATGCTTGAACTATCATTATTTTGATTATCAAGCTTGAGTTACCTCAAAAAACTCACAGAGCAAAAAATTTGCAGAAGGTTCTTTTTGAAATGGAAAAAAATAAAAATTCTGTCTCTTAGAAAGTATAGATATATTCAAAAAGTTCTATAATCAGACTAATGGAATGTGCATTCTTTCAATGGAATGATAAAATACCTTTTTAATTTGCAACGAGATTATTCGTATTTTTACGGTGAAAGTCCTAATTGTCTAGGTTCAGTCAAGCAACTTCCCGGTTTTTTTCATTGCATTCCGGTCCAGTTCCCGGTCAATAAAATTCACGGTCATTTCCCCGTTTCCCGGTCGAGTCGCCACCCTAAAGATCTGAATTTCTTGCTTTTTCTGCCTTCTGTTTGTAAATTGATTAGCAATATAATACAATGCAACGATGACCTCCCATATTTCACACTTTTGATTTAATAACTATAACCTACATAATAAAAATTGCACGTGATAAATCTAATAAAATGTCAAACTATGTACTACCGACGTGGCCATTTTTTTTTTAATGACACTTTTGTTCTGTCGCAGATTCAAATTGACATAAAAATTTGCCGAAATGCAATCAGCGCCACAGTTTCATATTCATACCCCTGGACTAAACCCATCGAATCGATAAAAATAATATTTGTTCCTAACATTACATTTTTCTAATGAAATAAAATACATAACCACAATGAATGAAAAAAGAATTTGTTTAAATATCTTTATTCCGGCTAATCAGCTGGTTACAGTAAATTGGTACAACGACTTTCCATGTAATTTTTCAATTTTTTCGAACGCCTTAGAACACATACAATTGGCATGATGATTAGTCGTCTTGTACTACGATAATCATAACACATTTCCTACATTACTCGATAAACTGATTATATTTAACAATTACCAACTGTACATTAATTTATTATGTCAATACATGTTAATAATCTAAATGTAGCGCTTGCATTGTTACTATTATTATCTTGAAACTTTCCATATCGAAGGTAGAGTACTAAATTATATAAACTTTCTGTTTTTCTGAAAATGTCAAATAAAACATAATTATATCAATTTTCTCTTCAACATTCAATTTAGTTGAATTCTCAATTTATTACGCAATAAATGCAGTAAAAATGCACCTTTTGTTATCCTTGGATAGATTTGATCAATATTATTATTTTTCTTTTTATAAAAAAAATGGAGACTATATTGTATAAATAGGTGATCAGGATATTAGTGAAGAGCGCGTATGAGAGACCATAATTATTACTCTAAAGTTTAAATATTAACAAGTAACCGAACACTTTTACAATTTCATTTTTCAAGCCTCATGAACCAAACTGCACGTTTAAAATTGCTCTACACACCCGAAAAGAAATCGCTTTGCGATAATATTATAATATATTAAATATGTTTTACGTATCTCTTATCGAACTATCCGTTCTATATTTTTTATAGTACATCATTAATACGATATTCCAGGCACGTCTCAGACGTGGTTTCACAACAATAAATGTATTTAAAAATTCATTAGGAAATATAATTTCATAGACGAATAATCGACTATGTATCTAGTATTGTCAGGTGATATTTATTTATAAAGTTCTTTGATAGTTCCTCCATTTAATTTTGACGAGAGGACACAAGCCACATTAGAAAGAAAACCCTATTTTGTATTCGACTTTCAGTTTATTTTTCCCTCTATGGCTTTTGACAATTCGTCGTACTTTCAATGTAATTTCGTATTGTATATTTTGTATATATTTTATATTACAGATTGTATATTATATATTGTAACCATATACTGTTTAATTCTGATATATTGTCTTCAACTTTTGGTTAATAGTTCACAAAGTTTTGAGGAGAGGGAAGTAGGTTGCCTTTTTCTTCTTTACATACTGATATGTTAAACAATACCTAGAGTTTTTGGAATGGACATTATATTAATTTTTAACGAATTTTAGTTTCAAATTCAAGAACACCTTTCTGGATACATGAGTATTATAGTCACATTTATTATTACTATGGAATTAGTACTATTACTTTCATTACTTTTGTTGACTGTCCTCGTAGATTTAAATTTTAAATTTTTAAATTGAATTTTTAAATCAAGAGGAGAGCTTTTATTGGCAAGGATATAAGATACGATGTTATCGAACGAAGAAGCGCTGCCAGAAAAAGGATAAACTGTATTCTCAGCGTTCATCCAAATACAGAGGTGTCCAACGCGTGAGCAACGGTGTAAATAACTGTCACTCGTCAATCCTCTCTCTTACAACCTTGAATGCGTTCATGCGATGAGCGCGATGTGGAAAGGGGAAACGAGAAGAGAATTTTCGAATGAGGGGAAGGAAGGAGAAGCGCGCCAGCCTTGCGTTGGACACCCCTGATTCGAAACCAGAAAATTTTATTCCGAATCCACGGTGAATATTGAAAAAGAAAATTTTATGGTTTTGACTCTGCATTCTTAATATTACTGTAAATATTATGCATCTAGCCTTAACTATATGAGATATTATTTTATAATCTCTTCTAAAAATTAGGGCCTGTTTTTTTCGTATCACCATAGATATGAAATTCACTTATACATTTTCTTGTACGCTATATGTACAGTGAAAACATATACCCTAAGTAACCTCATAAAACTAAGAGTATCATCTTGATGAAAAAATCGCAACAGCATTCAGCACCTGAATCTTTGAAGTTAGAGAATATTCTAAGATAATAGTCAATTCTTAATTTAAAAAATAGATTGGCAATCAAAAATTTGGTGTATAAATAATCCCAACGTTTATAATCGTAAGCTCTTCTAATGTAGGAAATAATTTATTTAATTTCATTGAATAATGGGGAAAATTACAAATTTGAGCCTTTTTAATTTGTACAATTCAAAATAAAAAAGTTTTTAATTTTTTGGTTTATAGATAATTGCGCGTGAACAAACATTTTCAAGATTAAATGTCATTAAATGAGAAAAATTCGAGTTTAAACCTTCTATTAATTAGATAAATACTGATTCGAAACATTTGAATGTCATCGAAGCGTTTGCAATATTTTATATATTCGGAATAAAACCCTACTTTCAATCGTACAGTTTAACATTGTAATATGAAGTATCCGGAATTGAATATTTCCCATTTTTCAATCTGTAAAAAAAGAACAATTTGAATCGTAAGGTTTCAAATTCTCAATTATGGAAATGAAGTGATTCAGAATCAAAGAAATTTCAATTAAATACTTTTTTAAAGAGTTTCAAAATTTTCAAATCCGAAATGTTTAGAAGAACAAATGATCAAAAGTTGAAAAATTCTATTAAATGATGAAAATGAATTTATAAGTTCCAAATTATTATATTTTAATGGTTACTTTTATAAAATAATAAAGATTTGCAGGCCCAGAATTGTGTATCAAATGAAAAAATTAGAATTATTGCATTCTAAGTAATAATTCGATCAATTTGAAATCAACAGTTTGAGATAATAAATTTGTTCTCAAAAGTTGAAAATTAAAGAATATTAAACTTTTTTCCAGAAATTGCCCCAAACTTATTTTAAATTATTGTTGAAAGAAGCTTTAATGTTGCCTTGCAATGTTAAGCCTTGAAAAAATTCAAAATTGCATCAACACTGTCTAAAAAATGCCACACGATTTTTCGAAAAACAAACATACACGGGTAATTGCTAATACGATCCCACTTAATGATTTTTACTCATTCTGGTCTCAAATTTAAATACATATGTTTCTGCTTACAACTTTACTCAAGGAAATATAGATTCCTGTCGAATTTTTCGAACGGTGAAACCTCTTCAGTTTATATTTTCATAAACTATAAACTATTTTGAAATTGTATAATATAGTTTTCTAAAACATGCTGTTGGTTCCTTCGTTGTATATACAGTACAAGTTTTACTTTCAAATTGATTGTGTTAGTTCGGTGCTTGCATTCGGCCAGGTACGATTAATTAGATCCTCCATTGCCAACTAAATTCCTATCCAAAAATATTAGAAATTCCAAAAATGCATTAGAAATTCTATTTTTCGGATTTTTATGTAAAACGCCCGTAAATTAGTTCCAATCCACAAAAAAATAAATAAATTTTTTCTGTTTTGAAAAAAAAAAAATATCTAGAGGTGACTCAAGCCCCACGTATTGAGAAAAAAAGACATTTTTGGAAATTTTATTCAGAATTCTCAACATTAGGTGAATCGAGTTCGAAATCCACCATTTCTCTTCACAATTATAGTCAAAGAATGCGAAAAAAATAATACTTTTCAAATATCACTCCCAAAAGTCTGTTTTATAAAAACCCAAAAAAACCCCATAAGTGAAAAAATAGGTTTTTCGATTTTTTGGCGTTAATTATCTTTTTGCGGTTTTCTAACGCAGCTTCTTTCAAATACATGAACTTCTACTGTATACTGATAATGCGATGTTTATTCAAATTGTTTAAACAATTTATTATTGTTTTTAGCAACATTCTTTCAGAAAAGGGTTAGAAAGTCAAGTTTTTTTTCTGAATTTTTCAACTTATATTTAAGGTTTCAATTGAAGCGAGGTAATAATCAATTAAATTAGCAAAAATAATTGTTCAAACAATTGGTTATATATTACAATATTCTCTTAGAATAATGCTAGAAAAGTGCAGTTTTTTCTGTAATTTTCAACTTTTTGTCCACTTTTCATTTAGAGTAAGTAATTATTTAATTTGATTTACCAAAACAAATTGTAAATGTTTATAGCTATCTTCTTCTTGATTATTACTACATAGTTGCGGGTTTTTCCTGAAATTTATAACTTTCTATCACTTTTCAATTAGATTAAAGCAATAATTAATTCATGTCAAAAAAATAATTATTTGAACAATTCATTATCATAGCTTATAGTATTTTCTTTACTCAATCATAGAAACTTGCGGTTTTTTCTGAAATTTTTAACTTTTTGCCCACTTTTCACTTGGAGTGAGTAATTATTTTATTTAATTTAACAAAAATAAATGTTTAAATAAGATGTTCTTGTTTACGGCTATCTTCTCTTAGATAAGTCCTAAAAAGTTGCGGTTTTTTCTGAAATGTTTTACTCCTCTTTATCTTTTTAGTTGTGAACACATAATGAATCAATAATAAAGAGAATCATAATTTAAATAGTATTGTATTGTTTGACTTTCAACCAAAGAGTTCAATTTCCGACCTAAAAATATAAATTTTTATTCAAAAATAAAACTCTTTTGGATCTAATATAATGAAAAATTAAATCAATTAAATCTATTTCAATCCAATTGAATTTCATTCAAATTCCACTCAGTGCAAAGTTAAAAATTTCAGAAAAAAACCACAACTTCCTAGCACTTATGTAAGAGAAAATGGCCATAAACAATAACAAAATTGTCTAAATAAGCATAATTGTTATCTCGCATTAATTATTACCTCACTAAGTGAAGAGTGGACAAAAAGCTTAAGGAATAAGGAAAAACTGTAAATTTCTATCATTAAGCAAAGAAAATATAATAAGCAATAATAATCAAAATTAAAATGGTTGATATTTCAAAAAAAATAATTTTATTTTAAATAAAAAAGAAAATAATTTAACCAACAATTGGATTAATTCAATCTGTTTCAATCTGATTGAATTTTTCTCAAATTCCATTCAGCGCAATGTTAAACATTTCAGAAAAAACTACAACTTTCTAGCACTTATCAAACAGAAAATGGTTTAAAAACAATGATGAATTGTTTAAATAAGAGCAGATAGCCATAAACAATAATAACTTAATAATAATACAATAATAATTTTGAAAAATTCAGAAAAACCCCAAGTTTCTATCATTAGGCAAAGAAAGTAATATCAGCAATGATAATAAATTGTTCACACAAATATTTTTTAGCGTGAAATAATTATTACTTCAATCTTTTTGAAAAGAAACAAAAAGTTCAAAATTTAAGGAAAAACCGCAAATATGTAGTATTAATCTAGAAGGAAATAGCCAAAAATATTTGCAATTTGTTTAAACAATCATTTCCGCTAAATTAAATTAAATAATTACACACTTTAAGTGAAAAGTGGACAAAAATTGGAAAATTTCTGGAAAAACCGCAACTTTGTAGCACTATTCTAAGAGAATATTGTTGTACTTAATAACAAATTGTTCATACAATCAACAATTATTTTTGTTACTTTAATTGATTATTACCTCGCTTTAACTGAAATGTTGAAAATAAGTTGAAAAATTCTGAAAACATCTTGACATTCTAACTCTTTTCTATGAGAAAGTTGCTAAAAACAATAACAAATTGTTCAAACAATTTAAAGAAACATCTAATTATCAGTATAGAAAAGAATTTCATGCATTTGAAATAATCTGCGTTAAAAAAACGCAAAAAAATCGTAATAAGCGCCAAAAACTCGAAAACCCCATTTTTTCACTTATGGGGGTTTTTCGGGACCCCAAAAAACAAATTCATGGGCGAAACATTCGGAAAGTAATATTTTATTCGCATTCTATGACTACTTGTGAAGAGAAATGGTGAATTTCGAACTCGATTCACCTAATATTGAGAATTTTGAATAAAACTTACAAAAACGTCTTTTTTTCTCATGGGAAATACGTGTTAAACTCCATGGGGCTTGCGCCACCTCCAAGTGTTATTCTTTTTTCGAATGTTTTTTTTGTTGGATTCGAATAAATTTCCGGGCGTCTTGAATGGAAATTTGAAAAAATTTTTTTGGATTACCCTTGTACACATAGCTACAATTGTTTCCTCTGATGCCAGGCTCATTATTGACCACAATTCGCCGAACGTCACCACCATAAAGACATCTTTCGAAATTTTCGAAGTTTTCAACTAAATCAGTAGGATTCGTTGAAACGATCATCAAATAACGCTGAAATAATGTTAAAACAGCATCTTGGAGCCTTTAGGCGTCCAAGGATGTATGTAGGAAGTTGGAAATAACAAAAAGGTATGTTACTAAACCAATTCGATCGAAAAATTGATTAGAAACCATTTTTCCAAGGTTTCGAGAATCCACTATTCTGGGGGTATCATACGCTTATATTAGAATCCATGGGTTTATGGCTGTTGTCTTTTCCAATAATACTCACTTATGACCTTGTTTTGGGATAAGAAGTAAGATAAGTAAGACACCCTTGATGAGGAGGATGGTCGATTCTTGAAACGTTGGGAAATTGTTTTCTAATCAATTGACCAATTGAGTTGGTTATTCCTTGTTGCTTTTTATACCTGCCCACATATTGAAACATGGATTGTTATCAAAGATGCTACACAAACTTGTAAACGCAACAATTTCGTTTCATATAATGAACAGTACTTGCATCCGTAAATATTTTCCCACATAAACATAGATTTCTTCTCACTTTACATAGACTATATCTTATGGATAAAATTTGTCATGTCGATAATGGCTATTGGATCTTACATGCTGTGTGAACTATATTGTTACAACAATGACTGATACCTAGAAGACAATAACGAGTACATATACAATGAGAGTTGGCTAGAACACTTGTAGTTGACTTTCGTTTGATCTTAATTATTCTTTTTCTAGTATTCAACGGATTATTATTAGTGTCTAATGAGCAGTGGAAGCTCACATGCGTTTTTATCACTATATTCGATAATTCGAGCATGCATCGAGTCTCGAGGCGACTAACGATGTACGAGTACTTTGGCAGCGATCTTTTCTCTTCGTTCACATTTTTCATTGTACAATGTACAATTGTACAAACTTATTGAGCTAATGAAGTATTTCGCATCATCTGCTTTTTGAAAAGTGCTTTACAAGCGGCTCAAAATCTCTTGAGTTGTATCAAACTGGTGGCTTTTCATTTAATAAGTGCAAGTAGCTCACCCAATAGGAAGCATTCTTAGATTCGAGTTGGTTATTGTCTGTGCAGACTTTTGATTCTTATCGCACTGAACACTGTAGTACAGAAGTGTCCAACGCGTGAGCAACGTTGTAAATGACTGTCACTCGTCAATCCCCTCTCTAACCACCTTGGATGCGTTCATGCGGTGATCGGGATGTGGAAAGGGGTCCTCGGCGGCCCGGCTGTGTGAACAGTGCGCGCAAGTAGGCGTGGTCAGGCGTAGTCAGACGAAGCCCGTAGCGAAACGAGAAGATAATTCTCGATGAAGCGCTCGGAGAAGGGGCAGAAAGGAGAAGCGCGCCAACCTTGCGTTGAACACCCCTGCTGTAGTACAGAATCTTGAATTTTTTCGACAATGATCAGTGTTTCGATTTCATTGAAAATTCCAATAATAAAAAGTAACACACTCTTGAAATGATTTGACTAAGTAAAGCTCCAAAATAATGCTTCAAAATAATTTCTTCAGAAGAATAAACAATCGATAGGAAAATAGTTTAGAATGTTAAGCCATCTTGTGCCTGACAAGAAGAGATAAAATATATGTACTATTTAATAATGTTTCATAAAAAGTAATTCGTAAAGATGTTCACAACAAAATAGTTTATCCAATAAGAAAATATTTTGTGCAGTAAGTCCTCAAAATAAAGCTCTTCGTGTTGATAAAACTCAAACTTATCACATAAATCTTGCGTATTATGATCAGCAATCGCAAAGTGGCGATTTTTTGGAGGCATATCCTCTTTTGATTAAAAATTTTAAGATCCTGCCTCTGAATTATTTATGGACATCACCGAATATCCAATTTGAATATAGTTAGCGAAAATCTGTATCGAATACGCATGGCGTTAATCGCAACTTTTATTTTTGTTAGTAAGCTCATATCGAAGTCGCGTGATGATCTCGTGGAAGAGCTGCTAATTCGTTTCTGCTTAGGTGATGTACTATTCCGGCCCCTAGTGAATCTCCTAGTACGTTCACAGTCGTCCTGCAACGGTCCCTGAAAATTTATTTTATTATGCATTATTTCAAGTAACAAAATTTGAGTTGGCGATGCCTTAGTGAATAGGCTGGACCTTTTCTGGGTACAGATTCTTGCTATGGACGTTTACCGACATCAAAAATGATTGAGGGTTCGTGTCTGTGCTGAATTTGAAATTCAAGTCTTTTTCTGATTACTTACAATAGCCAATCAACTGCTAAGATTGTAGCCACATTTTTAGCATCAATTCCAACTGTATCGAGTACCATGACCATTGTTACTAATCCCGCCTGCGGGATACCTGCTGCTCCAATACTTGCAGCAGTTGCAGTAATACTGTAATTGAATAAGATGTTGCTAAATATTATTGTCATATTTTTGTTGCTGTTGAAAATATAGCTTGAGTTATTGGAAATATATTCATGCACAAATTGTTCTGGTCTATTTTTATATTTATTTACTGCTTCTAAGATATTAAGAGGAGAATACATTGAAACTTATAATAATTTAACTAATAATAATTTAACTAATTGTTCCTTGTAAATACAGCAAAGTGATTAAAACTACAAGGTATTTTAAATTGATTTTATCTTTGATTCTAAAAATGCATTTCTTCTGTCCATTTCGTAAAATATGTAAACTATATAATAATAAATAATGGATAACATAATACGTAAAATACGAATGCGCTTGAAGAAGATTTTGAGTATCATTAAACATTTTTTTTCCATAAATTTTTTCAAGGAGTTTGATTCATCTTAATCTTTTTGGTATTTTTATATAAAACTCTTGTGTGTAGTCAATAAAAAATTATTTTCGCAGGAGAAATGCGATATTGTATCCATTACTCTGGAATTATTGGAGGAAGTTTATTGAAGAAAAATTCCAATATCGTCTGATAGGACCGACTTGGAATTCATTGAAGCAAAAGTGCCAGATAACCATTTAGATATATTTCTTATTGATATAAGGAAGTGATTTTATTCTTTATAAGATACAAGTGCACTTACAAAGAAAAGAGTTTCAACAATCACAAAATGAAGATTAGAAATAGGGAAAAATTGGAGTGTGATAATAGAAAATTCATATTATTCATGAAGTAAACCCCAGTTATAATTATATATTATAATTATATATTATGTAACTACATGATATAATTATATATATGATTATATATTATAACTGTCATCGACAATTATCTTCACGCTAATTTCCAAACTGTGGATGAAGAGGCTCAATTTTTATAATATAGCCATAAAAATTTGTTCTTCAGGATAATGCGGAAATGAATTGAATTCTGCGTCTGATTAGCAGAATTAGAAGACATAATTTCAATTATATATAAAGATGTTGCGAAAAAATGTCAAGTTTTGATGTTTTAAAGAAAATGAATAACCCTGGAAACAATTAACTTTTTCGAACGTTTTAAGACTAATTTTGGAAGGAACTCCTTAAAGTATTTATTTTCATTGCAAGGATGCCTATAGATTTCTCAAACTCTATTTTGCCTTATGAACAAAATTAGTGCAAAAGAGTTGCGAAATGTCAATTATTTATTGTACTCCCTTCAAGATCAAAAAAATTCAGAACAATGTTTTCATGGATAATACTAAAATTTATTACTATATGATAATTCATTATTTGAAAAAAATGTGCTGCTTCTAAAATACGATTTGACAATAACTTAAATCTTTTTCCCCATCAGCCCCTTTATTCGCACTTCAAGAATCACCACTCAACCAGTGAAATATCAGTTCTGCGATGTATTAAAGTTTATTACCTCTTTCTACCATTTTGTAAAAATTGAAACCAAAATCCCACAATCGATTTTTTTATAGGTATAAACCCCAGTGTAGAATCTAGGAATCGAATTCTGAAAAATTCCTGATAATCAAGTCAAATAAAATTGAGAACTAACTTCATGATGAGTCTAAAAAATTGAAAAATGTTGATTACTTCAATAGTTATTCCAATTCATTAAAAACATTGGAATTTGATTTCTTTTAGCAAAACTTTCTCATAAAACTGAAATTTTCCTTTATATCAGACTTATTACACAAAGAATTCCAATGCCTTTTAAACAATTATGAAAAAAAAATGTTCACGTCAATATTATACAAATTAAAGCTCGCTGCAAGATGCCCGGGAATTTGTTCGAATCCAAAAAAAATAAACGCATTTTTTTGTTTTGGAAAAAATTATATTCAGAAAAGGCGCAAGCCCCGTGAAGTTCAACACGTATTTCCCATGAGAAAAAGAGACGTTTTTGTAAATTTTATTCAGAATTCTCAATATTAGGTGAATCGAGTTCGGAATCCACCATTTCTCTTCACAATTAGTCAGAGAATGCGAATGAAATATTACTCTTCAAATATCACCTCCATAAGTCTGTTTAGGGTCCCAAAAAACCATCATAAGTGAAAAAATGTTTTATTTTTCGAGTTATTGGCGCTAATTATGATTCTTTTGCTTTTTTTTAACGCAGACTGTTTCAAGTACATGACATACTACTTTATATTGATAATGAGCTGTTTACTTGAATTGTTTAAACAATTCATCACGGTTTTCAGCAACTTTCTCTTAGGAAAGGGTTAGAAAGTCAAGATTTTTTCTGAATTTTTCAACTTATTTTCAACGTTTCAGTTGAAGTGACGTGAAAATTAAATAAAGTTAACAAAAATCATTGTTTAAAAAAATTGTGAATGTTTATAGCTTTCTTCTTCGAGAATTACACTACTTGGTTGCGGTCTTTTCCTGAAATTTTTAACTTTTTATCACTTTTCAATTAGATTACAGTAATAATTATTTCATGTTAAGAAAGTAATTCTTTAAACAATTTATTATCATTGCTTATATTATTCTCTTTGCTTACTGATAGAAACTTGCTGTTTTTTCTGAATTTTTGAAAATTCTGCCCGATTTTCATTTCAAGTGAGTTAATATTTCATTTAGTTTAACAAAAATAATTGTTCCAGCAAATTATTATTGTTTATGGCTATCTTTTCTTACATAAGTGCTAAAAAGTTGCAGTTTTTTCTAAACTCTTAAGCTTTTTGTCCACTTTTCATTTAGTGAGGTAATAATTAATGCGAGTTGACAAACATGCTTATTCAAACATTTCATGATTCTTTTTAACCATTTTCTTTCTGATAAGTGCAAGAAAGTTGTGGTTTTTTATCAAATGTTTAACCTTGCACTGAATTTATTATTTATTATCATTATTATCATTGCTAATATGGATTCCGAATTCCCCACTAAAATTATGGATCTTCAACTCAAAAATTAAATTTTTAAGAAAATAGTTCAACTTTCAACCAAAGGGTTGCATTTTTGACCTAAAAATATAAATTTCTAATCAAAAATATAATAGTTGATATTTCAAAATAAAAAGTTTTATTTCAAATAAAAAATAGTATAATTTAACCAACAATTACATCAATTTAATCAATCTCAATCTTATTGAATTTTATTTATATACGATTCAGTGCAAAGTTAAACATCTCAGCAAAAACCACAACTTTGTAGCACTCATCTAAGAGAAAATATTTATAAACAATAGTAAATTGTCTAAATAAGCATGCTTGTTACTCGCAATTATTATCACCTCACTAAGTAAGAAGTAGACAAGAAGCTTAAGAGTTTAGAAAAAACCGCAACTTTTTAACATTAGTCAAAAAGAAGGAAGCCATAAACAGTAATAATTTGTTTAAACAATTATTTTCGTTAAATCAAAATAAATATTAACCCACTTCAAGTAAAAGTGGGTAAAAAGTTTGAACTTTCAGAAAGAACCGCAAGTTTCTATTATTAAGCAAAGAAAATATTATTAGCAATGATAATAAATTGTTCAAACAAGTATTTTCTTAACGTCAATTGATTCTTACTTTAATCTAATTGAAAAGTGATGAAAGGTTGAAAATTTTAGGAAAAAACCGGAACATTGGAGCATTATTCTAAGACAATTTTAATATAATTAATAAAAAACTCTTTAAACAATTTTTTCGTTAACCTTATTTGATTGTTACCTCGCTCTAATCGAAACGTTTAAAACAAGTTGAAAAATTCAGGAAAAACCTTGACTTTCTAACCCTTTTCTAAAAGAAAGTTTCTAAAAACAGTAATGAATTGTTTAAACAATCTAAATGACCATATTATTATCAGTATAAAGTAGTATTTTATGTATTTGAAACAATCTGTGTTGAAAACCGCAAAAAACTCATAATTAGCGTCAAGAACTCGGAAAACCAATTTTTTCACTTATGGCGGTTTTTTGGGACCCTATAAAATAGACTTACGGGGTTGATATTTGAAAAGTAATATTTTATTCGCATTCCGTGACTAATTACGAACAAAAATGGTGAATTTCGAACTCGATTCACCTAATATTGAGAATTCTGAATAAAATTCACAAATCGTCTTCTTTTCTTACGGGAAATACTTCATGGGGCTTGCGCCACCTCCAAATGTAATTTTTTTTCATAAAAAAAATGGGTTTATTTTTTTGTGGATTCGAACAAATTTTCAGGCGTTTTGCATGAAAATTTGAAATAGTAAGTTGCATTACTAGGTGTGAAACACAACGATTGCAACGAGTGTGAAGTTAGCTTCCCGAGCGAAGCGAGGGCTGCTATCACACGAGTTGCAGTCGTTGTGTTTCACTCCTAGTAATGCATATTATTTTTCA
>WSXT02240330.1:0-15659 GCA_011762715.2 Neuroterus valhalla
TTTTTTGTGACAACAAATTGTATTCAACACAAACTGATTTATGCTCACAGAAAAACGATATATCGGATATCTGATATCTCATCGAAAATTTATCGGACCGATATAATATCGATATTATCGATATCCGATATTTAGTAAAATATCAACAAGCCTACTGTACAACGCTGCTCCTAGGACCTACGACACTGATCTCTTGACGTACGATGGCCCAGTACAATATGCGCATGCGATTGATGAGACGCGTCATTAGTGTCCGTTCGCGCGCCTGTTTGTAATACTGAAAAGTACAAATTCAATATTTATCATAAATAATAAGAAATATTGATTTTCAACAATTTAAAACAGTGCTTGGATCTTCTCACCTAAATTTTGAGCATCGGATCACAAGTTGAATGTGCTTTTAGTAAATAATAAGTCATTCAAATCAATCGTTTTTCATTTTGTCCATTATTTACACTAATTGAAAAATTTAAAATTTGGTAAATCAATCGAAACTAAGACAGAAAATTCAGTGCAGATTATTTCCAAAATATTCTCATATAATGATTTCAATTGAAGTAATATTTTAGATATACCAGAAAAATAATGACATACTCATTTCAAAGTTTCTAAATAATTCCTACTGAATATTCATTTAATATTCAACTTGCATAAAATTTGAATTAATAGTTTTGAATAATTAAAATGTAACTATTTCAAGATGAATCAACTATAACATTCGAATTTTCATTCCAACCGATTTTGCAAATTCGAAACGAATTTTCTAAAACATTCCAATTACTGCTTTAACATGTTACAATATGAGTATTCTCAACTATTTGTAATCAATATTAGAATTGAATCTTTCAGCATTTGAAAAAGTGCGCGAACGGCATTTAATACACCGTTAGACTTTTGTATCATTATTCTTTCTAAAAAAGTTCTTAGGAGTATCTTATCCAGATAAACATAATATCCATGACGTATATGACTAAGCAATAACAATAGGTTCTATTTTCATTCATAACTTTGAACAAAAATTACTTCTCTTGAAAAGTTAAAAAACAATGCAAGAACATAAAAATGTATTTATTAAAGAAAAAAATTAGGAAGAATATGCGAAATTAGTTGCTTTTGTTTTATAGTAGTTAGATTATAGGTTATTTCGTTTTTTATTTTCCATATTCTCATTTACGAAAAAACTATAATATTCAGGCTAAAAAAATAGTTCTAGTTTCTAAATGATTGCAAAACATTAGGATACATGCAATTCAGACAATAGAACTATTTTCATAAGCCTAGAAATTATAATTTCTTATCTTTTAATAAGGATGTGCCAACACTTTTAAATATAATTATAAGAAAATATATAAAAATGAATTTTATACCTATCAAAGAATTAATTACTATTTGTTCAATCATCTCCTTTTTCCATCATCATAAACAAATAATTCAAAATTCTAATGTTCACTTTTACTCAAAGGAAAATTGAGCGAATTTGAATTTTATCAGTCCAAAGAATTGGAGCCACATCAAATTTTGACAAATAAGACGCCTCACTTGTAAAGCTCTAGCCTAATTAGTTTATACAATCAGTCTTATTTCAATGCGAATTTTTTCCCTTGGATGTCGGGCTCATTTCCGAAATTCGGTAAAAATGTTTCAAAAATAATAAAATAGGACCTCATGATCTAAATACGTAGTGCGACTGTCGCAATAAGAATGTTTTTTTCGAAGTCAAGGTGCTTTGGAAAGATAGTCAATATTTATTTAATTGAAAAGCCCAACTTAACAATTTAGCATCAATAATACATTAATTATTTATAAACAAACTTAAGGCACTAATCCAGGGGTGGACATGATATTAAAAACAATATTAGGCATCAAACATGGAGGAGATTGAAATAAAAGTTTATTCTGATACAATAACGTTTTTATTCAAACAGTATATAATTTTTCACATTGATCCTGTTCTTCCCTCATCTTTGTTCTGGAGCAAATTACTAATGGTAGAAAAATTATATGAAGGGAAAAAATAGATAGTTTTAAACTTTTTGCACAATAAACAAGTTACATTTTTCAAAAGTTCAGTATTTGCTACAGATTTATTTTGTTGATTCCAAGAACATTCAGAAATATCAGTGATTTTCTAATATATCAATCCTGATTAATTGTCATTGTTGCTTTTCAGTTTTTTTTATAGTCTATTATATCAATTTTAACCAATTATCCTTCCGGTTCGAAAACACCACTATTTAAATCAACTTTTGTTGTGGAATATATCTTGAATAGTCGGCAGGACTTCAGCATGCGAACTATTCTGGCCGATTCTGAATTTCCATCAACAATAATACTATCTCCAACGATACTTTTCACTGTAACAGCGCCACTACCAAATTTAAGTACTTTGTGGAAACTAAAATTAATGTTGATATTTTGTTCGGAGTTACAATTGACAACACAGCACACACTGACTTAGTATCGTTTCTTTTTCTATGGTTTTGTGAGAATTCTGTTTTTCATTGTTTATATTTTCTTCATAAACTTCTCATTCACTGTTAACTAATTAATCCGACACATAACTAAACAAGCTCGCCTGTAAACAATGCTACGCGAAGCCTAGCGGTAGCCATGCTGGTTAGTTCGTCCGATGACCATCAGGTTCGCAATGCAAGTTTAAATTCCTAATACAATCTTTTATTATCTATATACAAATAGTTCCTAATATTCAGTGACCCTAATGAACCCAGTTTGGAATGTTATATTCCTCTACGCGATCTATCTGTCCCCCATAAATGGTATTGTGAAAAGAAAGTCGTACAAAAACGTGTGCGGTTTTATGGGGTATCAGTGGTGTTTCAGCAAGAAGAGGTGCTCTTAAAACCGTGCCATTTTTTGTTTTTATAAAACATAAGAAATTTTGATTATGAGGATTATTATTGTTACGAAGAGGTTTAAGATTAGCAACTAAACCACTGTCAAAAGGGGCAAAAGGTATGTAAACAAAAGCGCGCGAATCTACATCTACAGTAGCAGCTTGTTCAAGTTCTAACAGCATCTTTTTCGGATGCATAAGAACTCCAGTAAGAACATTGTCACGTGGCAGTTGTATGTAAACCTGGCTTCCTTCAGGAATATCAATATGTTCGGTTTCTTCACTTTCTCTCCGTCTTTTTAACCCTTCACCTAATTCTGGAAAAAATAGAGAAGAGTAGGTAGTCAGTTTATTAAAAAAACTTCTAGAAAGGGATAATTCACAAAATACGTGATACAATTTTAGTGACTTTTGAACCCCCACTCCTACCCTATCATGAAAGACCGTGATATTTGACTAGACCCCACTTAAAAAATGAGTGACTAACTGTAAACCCTGCTTCCCCCCTCATTTAATGAAGGAAAGAGCATTCCATTTGATTTGTTAAAATTTTCAGCCAAAAAGATCAATTTCCTATGTAACAGTTGTATTATCAACCTGAAAAGATGAATTCTGATCAAAAAATGTCATGTTTGGATTACAATAACAAAACTTCTCATTTTCTTTATAAAATAGTTGAATTTAATTAGGAGAAATGAATACCTAACAAAGTAGACAAACCTCCATCTAAAAAGGTACATCTTCAATAGAGATGGATGAAATTTCGAAAAAATATTGAGTTTTCAAGTCAAATGAGTTAATTTTTGACTACGAGAGTTAAATATAACAAAGAATATTGCTTTTCTACTAAAAAGTCTTTCTGCAAAATTTTTACCCTGAAAGAATCATTTGTTACCAAAAAGACTAATTTTTAACAAATCATATGAATTTTAAATGAAAAGTTGAATTTTCTATAAGTTAGAATTATTTCTAAAGTGAAAACAATTTTTTCAAACACAAGTTGTTAGATTTTTAACCAATCACGATGACTCTTCAACAGAAAAAAATGAATATCCAACAAAGTTCTTCAACTCTCAACCACTAACCACATGCAGTCGAATTTCCAAGAAAAAGATGCATTCTCAACGAAGAATATAATAGTTGATATTTTAACTGAGAATGATTTTGATTTTGCAATAAAAACAGTTGTCTCCAAAAAAAGAAAACGAGTTTTCAACAAATTAGTGAAACTTCCAACGATTTTCAATCCAAATGATCATTCCTCGATGAAAAAAATTAATTTTCAACAAAGTAGTTCAACTTCTAACCAAATTTTTCGATTTCCAAGCAAAAAAAGGCAAATTCGCAACGAAATAGTGAGATCTTTAACTGAAGCAGAAACATTTTCAACCAAACTGTTGCATTTTCAATCAAAAAACTTTATTCATCACTAAATAACAAGCATTTTCTACAGAATACATCAATGTTGAACCAAATAATTAAGCTTCCACCTGAAAAACAAAATTTTCAGGCAAAAAATTTCCAAGTAAATGATGGATCTTCAACTAAAAAATTAATTTTCAAGAACGTAGTTGCAGTTTCAAAAATATCTCTCAATTTTAATCTAAAGAGATCAATTTTCGACCAAAAAAAAAGTTGAATAAAGTAGGTAAACTTCCAATCATGCGCTTGAATTCCCGAGCAAAAGAGATGAGTTTTCAACGTAAAATATAATAGTTGACATTTCAACTAAGAAGGATTTTAATTTCAAATAAGAAACAATAGTTTTTGAGAAAAAAAGCCAGCAAAACAGTTAAGCTCCACCAAATTTACAATCTAAATAATGGACCCTCGACCAAAAAAATCAATTTTCAAAAACTACTTCAACGTTTTACCCAAATTTTCTAATTTCCAACCAAAAAATAGTTTTTTTCAACAACTAGTCTAATTTTCAACTGAATTATATCAATTTCGAACCAAACAGTTGCACAATTTTTCAAAGAGAATTATATAATTCTCCACTAAACAATAATGATTTCTGACAAAATACATCAATTTCGAACCAAACTGTTGAATTTTGAACTCAAAAGTATGTATTTTCAACTATGAACAGCATTTTTAAATTTTCAATTGAAAATGAAATACTCTTCAACCAAAAAGATTAAATTTCAAGGTGATGATAAATCTTCAACAAAAAAATGAATCCCAAGTAGTTGAACTTTGAACCGCATATATTCCGGTTAATAATTCTCTATACTAAAAAAGAATAATCTTCATCAAAATACACCAATCTTTGACAAGATAAATGAATTCTCAACTATAAAATATTAATTTTCAACCAAGAATGGAATATTTTAAATTTTCGAAGGAAATGCTTTCTACCAGGGCTATTATTAGCACATACCAGTAGACCAAAACAATTACATAAAAAAACCAATAATGGAATGACTTCATTTTGACTCGAATAATAAAAATAAATTATCAAAGAAAAATATGAGAGTTGTTATTTTTACTGAGTAGTAGCTAATTTCAAATGAAAAACCGTTATATTCAACAGAAAAAAAATCAACAAAATAGTTAAACGCACAATAATTTACAAGCTAAATAATGAATCCTCGGGCAAAAAATTGATTTTAAACAGAGAAGTTCCACTCTTAACCAAATACAGTAAAACCTGTGAAGTTGGCCACCTTTGTATAACCTGACCACCTGTCTAAGTTGGACTAGTTTTTACGGAACCGGAAAACTTGCATTGACTTTGATAGGATCTTTCTTCGAAAAGTTGGCTACTTGCCTATCTTGTACCATAGCCGCCTTTTTGCAAAATTTTCGCATATTTTAACCTGCCGAAGTTGGCGCTATAATTCACGCAGAGCAGTAGATTACAATTTTCAGACAGATATTGATTGAAGATTAGAGATCAAATGACTTTAACTTCTCTAGTAGCCTCCTCCATCTTATTTCAACATGGCCCAGCAGCTAGTAAACTACTTGGCCAGCACAACCAGTACCAGTAAGTCATCCCCCACTCCGTCATAGCCGGCCAATGATAAGTCAATGTGGGATAACACGAAATAGGGACTTTTAAAGATTCAATTCATCTAATTCGATTACCAACAATTGACAAAGATGCTCATGATAGATTGATAGATTCTTGTCTATCAGACGCATCGAAGTCAACTGTTCGGAACTCGAGCTCTCTTTATCACTTGCCCTTCTCAGGGCAAGCCTGAATCATACCAACATGTCGGACCTTCATTCGGATGAAGGTTTCCCTTCTACTTCTCCTTTCCGGTTCCCTAACCCTACCAGCCTCTCTGTTGAGCAAATTACCTTCGTCCTATAACGCACGAAATCCAGCCGATGGCTCAGAAGCCATGGACGCTATTCCATCCAAACCAGATCTTGACTTTTCGCCTGAACACTCTTCCGATTTTAAAACGGTGCAATCTAAACGCTCTAAACGGAAACGCATTGCTAGTCCCACGAAATAAGACACCCCTTCACTTTCCGACGATAAATCTATCTTTTCAAGCTCATCCGATGACGAAGAGCCTGTTTCCAGAGAACGAAGTCCTTCACCTATCCATATCCCTCGCAAGGAACTCTGGCCCAAAATTCATTCAGCTCTTCTCAAAATTGACCTCCTTATCCGTCCCGCTAAAAACGCCACTGACACAATTATAGTCTATCCTCAAACAGCTGTTAATTTTCGTACCATCAGCTGCAAACTCGAAAAAAACCAAATTCGATACACCACCAACTAATTCCAACAAGACAAAGACCTTATCGTTGTCGGCAGAGGAGTCAACGAATTTGTTTTTGAAGATTCAATCCTTGAAGAACTTCAAATTGAAATTCCCTCAGTCAAGCGAATTAATCGCATGAAAAAAAGGGGAACAAATTTGTCCCCAAGTTCTCGTCCATCTGGACCCATCCTCTCCTGCTGCCAAGTCCATATTTGACATCAAACTTCTAGCTGGCTTTAACGTTCAAGTTGAAGATAGACGAAAATCAAACATCATTCCTCAGTCCCGTCGGTCCCTTAAATTCTTCCACACTGCAAATTACTGCCATGCCTTTTGGGCTTGCGCCTTCTATGGCCATAGCCATGCCACCGCCTCCTGTCCCACCAGAAACCAGAAAGATGCCACTCCATCTTGTCCTAAGGTTCCTCAAAAACCTGTCATTATGTCGAACCCGACTCGACATCTTCCTGGAGCCAAACCCACTGAAAGCTCTCCTCCTCTTCTCAAACCTCGTAGCAGCTTGGACCCCGCTCCCAATTAACGATCCTTTAATGACACAGTCACTGCTCATTCTCTATCACAGTCCGTAACTAGTCTCAATCCTCTCCCAATACCAATCCACTATAAAATCTGTAACTACAGCATCCTCTCCGTGACTTCCTCTCCGCCTTCCCTGCTGCCTTCCAGCATCCAACCTCTGGGCACTTATAAGCGACAAGAACTGGTTCACACATACGTTTCAAAACTTTGGTCCTCAGTAACTAATCTTCCAAATCTCTTCATAAAATTACTTGAAAATTACGCGAGTGAAACTTCCGACCTTCAAGTAGTTCATCTTTCGTTCTTCCATTTTTCGCTTTAAGCTCGAGCGTCCTAGTAGTATAACTGGCTTGGACCACCGATTTCATTGTCCCCTATTTTCTATTCAACTTTGTTCATAACTTTCTAGATTGGTAACCAGTCGAGGAGGGGTTTTAATCGGTAGGTTTCCCAAGCGAAACAAGCAATACCCATTTTCTTCCGGATATCTTTTGAAGATTTTCCCTCTTTGGCCCCTTCCAAAAAAAAATAGATGTAATTCATTCGATCTCTGGTCACCGACTGAACGTGAAAATATTTCATTCTAGCGTATTATCGTTCCGATACATACCGTTCTTCTCAGGACGATGGGAACATTCTTAATAACGAAACCTCGACAACTGCATACGAGGTACAAAACGAGAGAAGATTACTAAATTGTTTATTGAACTGAAGAAAGAAGTTTTGAACTTTCTTGATAAAGGAGATAGTCAGCGACAAATCGCTGAAAATTTTCTGTAGCAAAGTCAACTGTTAGATTCTCAGAGCCTGGAATGAAAACTGCTGCAGTGAAAGAAAACGAAAATTATGTAGAACTGAAGATGGAGACCTCAACAACTTGGTTTTGTATTTTTCTGTAAATGTCGTTCAATCGATATCCCATTTAGTGGACCTATGCTTTAGTCAAAAGTTAAATAAATAGCAGAGAAGCTTAGTATAGAGGCATCGCAAGCCAGGAACGGTTGGTCGGAATCTTTCCAAAGGAAACACAACATTGATTTTCGGATTCTCTATGGCGAATCAGCAGCGGCAGATTAAGAAGTACCAGCAGAGTGAAAGTCAAAATTGCCGAGTTCATTGAAGTAATACGCTCCTGAAAATCAATTCAACGCTGATGAATTCGCATTACTCTATTGACAGATGCCAAGAAAAAGCTTGGTGGTCAAAGATGAAAAACGCGCAGGTGGAAAGATTGCAAAAGGGAGGTTAACTGCACTTGCCTGCTGCAGTTCTACTAGAGAAAAATTGAAGTCATTGGTCATCGGAAATGCTGAACGTCCTCTTGTATTCAAGGCAAATGGAGTTGACCCAAAGAATCTACCAGTTACTTGGCGTTCTAATAAGAAGGCATGGATGGCCAGAAATTTGTTTGAAAAGTGGCTCACCGTTTTGGATCAACAAATGGAAGAGTCGAAACGGAAAATTCTGTTACTTCTTGATAATACCACTAGTCACCATTGGACAAAAACATTGAGCGATGTTACAGTGAAATTCCTTCCACCTAATCTAACATCGGGAGTTACAATTACCAAATGTTTTCAACGCTCAGGTCTCAAAGAAGGAATCGAAGAGGACAAGATGTAGGGTTAGCTGAGGAGATAAATTCTTTTTTACTTGAAATTCAAAATGACCTACTCTCAGTTGATGAAATTATAAACGCCGATGCTGAGTTGATTCTTCATTAAGTGACAAGCGCTACACCTGATGAGATTTTACAATCCAGTGCCAACTCATAAAGAAGCTCCTCTACAATATTCAGCCCGACTCCTGAGGTACTCTTCCATTCAACAGCATCAGCCAGGGTCGGCGAAAGCAGTGGTGTGAGTGGGGAAGTCCCCCTGCTCGGAAAATCAGCAAGTGGGGAATTCCCCACTCGAAATCGAAGATTAGTTCTTCATACTCTATGACCCGTGTAGAGTGTAGACCCTGGTGCCCTTGAGGGGCCCAATTTCACTTTCTGTCGGGTTTTCTCCACTCGGGCATAAGCTGTTCCGCCGGCCCTGGCCTCAGCTAATGGATAGTTTGTTTATGGTGCAAATTGACATCGAGAAACATCTCTTCTCTGCAGCAGTTACCAAGCAAAGGAGAATTAGTGCCTTTTTTGTCTCCTCTAAAGAATGAAGTAGTTGGAGATGTTACGCTGATGGATCTACCATCCAATTGAGCGTCCGGACAGCATAACGGCCTAAGCGCGTGAACTCAGTCAGTGTAGTAGACAAGAGAGGGAATAACGCATTGCTACGAGCCAAGTTGATTTGACGAAACGTAGTTCTGAGATTATTTGGCCAATCAGCTCTGCTCATAGCGTTATCCCCTCTCTCGTCTACAAGGCTGACTGGGTTCACGCGCTAATTCCGTTATGCTATCCGGACGCTCAATATGTCTCATTTGATACATATCAACCCTTTTCAGGGCCACCTTTTATTCTTTACGAGGAATACTTCAGAATGATAGACATTTTTATTATCTAATATCTACCCTGACTTATAAAAAAGGGTTTTCAGAATTTATCAATTTCATTTTTTACCTATTCAACACAGTTCTTTTGAGTTGCAACAGAAATGAGACAACGGAGAATGAGAATGCAGCTATGATCTTATCGTGGTATCCTACTAGGATTATTCCCATTTTGAGAAAAAGAATCTTATTTCAAGAACATAACTAAAAGGCTGCAACAAAAATGATCACGCTGTTTTTCTGTGAAGTTTCGAAAAGTTTCATCTTGTCAAAGTAACGTATTTTGCTACTTATTTCATTCATAGGTGCGTATAGTATGTATTATGGAAAAACAGGGGTTTAGTAACATAATTACTTTGATTTGGCCCCATGCCTGAGTTGGCCACATTTTGATTGAACCGCGGCTGGCCAGAATAGACAGGTTTTACTGTAGTTGAATTTCCAACCTGAAAAGATAAATCTTTGACAAAAGAATAATCTGTTAACAAAGTAGTTCAAGTTTCAACCATGCAGCTGAATTTTCAAGCAAAAAAAAAAGGAATCCCAAACGGGAAAAATAATAGTTGATGCTTCGACGGAATAAAATTTCTAATTAACATGAGAAACAGTTGTATCTAACAAAAGAAACAACAAATTCTCAACGGAAAAGTTAAACATACTTCCAATAAAATTGTTGGATCTTCATTAAAAACAGATTAATTTTTGAATTAACATTCGCAGTTATAACCCAATAGTACAGGAGCCCTATAAAAAACGATGGCAAAATTGATACCTGAAAAAAACAACGCAGTTTTGTAGTGTTAGGGAATAGAAACAAAGACAAGTCTATATGTTTTAGTCAGACGCCGAGGACTCCTGCTCAGGGGCAGCGGAAGGAATGTTGAGTATGTTGAGCTTGGTAGAGGCTAAATTTTTGGTATGTTGAATTCAACATGCCAACAGACAAAACTGAATTGAGTAAGCAGAATCAGCACTGCTGCATGCGCTGCATTGTAGGATTGTATGATAAGAGACAGTTAATATTGGATTGGAACTTCAAGCGAATACACAATTTTTCTACTGTCCATAATATTTATCGTAAACTATGACACACAATGTTTGATAACATTTAGATAAAATGCGCCGACAAATTCTACAAGAACCCCCCCCCCCCGTGCTCAGTTACGTAACATACCCTTCAAACATGTCCCGTCACCCCTGCTCCTGCTATTCTTAGACAATGGTTGAAGGTGGAGAAAACAGGTTTTTTGGTTATTGCTGGGTACCTATTCACCTGCGAAGGAAAAAGTCCAATTAAAAAATACAGGTCTCAAAAAGATCTACAAAATGGCTGTTCTTAAATTCAAATCGGTTTATTTGTTTACCTTGAAAATATTCAAAATCGCTCAAAATCGCCATTTTTGAATATGCAATAGTTTTTGCGATTAATTATGAAAATCTTTCAAATTCTCAGAAAACATGTCTCTTGTCGCCTTTAACAAGTGTGGAAAATTTTAGCTCTAAATTTTTATTAACTTTTTCAAAAAGGCATTTGTTGCTAAAAAGCTGCCTCTTTTCCAACGCAATTTCTACAGCTTGGGTCGAAAAGATATCATCTTAGTCTGGGAAAATTTACTCCAAAAGATTGATACTATGATTTGCGCTTAGTGACAAAGCGACTTTCTATAAATAAACTATCCAAAAAGGACAACAAAATGATGTACGTTTTTTCTTACAGTCAAATAATTGAATAACTCGGTTAATATTCGTTTTAGGACATCAGTTCAAAAGCCATTTGACGTATATTATCTTCCTAGAAGTGTCTCAATAGAAGGTTTTTATCTAAGTGCAAGGGGGGGGGGAGGGGGGAAGCAGATTATTCTTTTTCAAAACATTGATACTTAGGAAATTTTTAACATACAAATCTCAAATTTTGCCCAAGTACGTATCATAAGTTGTACTTATCGACATAAAATTCACGGCGCAGTGCATTTCGGTTGTATGGTAGATAATCGTGACTGATTAGATGTCTCGGAACGGTGCACTCTACGGCGACAGAGTGGGGGAACCTACCACCCAGCCCTCGCGCTAGAAATTGAATTCACACATTCAAACTAAAAAATATTACGATATCTCAGCAACTGATGGACGTAGGAAGGTGTTTTTTTTTATAATTTGGGCTAGCTTTTTGCGCTGGTTACGAATTTGTTGATGACATATACAAAAAATATTATTCAATACCTGAAACTTACAACTAATTTATTTATATTTCCCTATTTTGTTGTTAATTTATTGTTTACTGAATCAAATGTCGGAGTTACCTTCTCCTCATCAATCTTTCCATCTGAAAAATAAAAATTAAGGAAAAAATATTTTAAAATCCTCAAGGGGGAGGTAGGGTCAAATTCTTTTTTTTTTCGTTGCATTTTCTTTTAGTGAAGTATTTCAAGAATATCGCTTTCAAATTTCAAGTTATCGGAGCAAAACTCAAAGTTATACACCTTTCTGAAACACGAGGATAGCGTTCGTATCACCAGGGCTGATAAAGAAGCAGAACGATAAAGCAAGCATGCTACGATCCAAAGTAGACTTGAAAGAAAAGAAGCTGAAGACAAAAAAATTGCTACGGGAGATGTCTTTTATGGAGCTGGAATGATGATTTAGTGTATAAAAAAAAATACATTTTTCGCTTTTTCACAGTTCAAAACTTCAAACGCGTTTTTCTCAAAATCATAGTTTCGAAGTCGGTGTTCACTCTCCTGAAAAAACTACTGAACCGATCGTTCTTAAATTTGGTACAAACTTTCTAAATGAATATTGCCAGGGTCCAACGGTCTTTATTTCCAATTTTTCCAACGTTGGGGGGGTTTTCCACTCACAAAATGGTGAAATTTTCCGTCAAAAATCACATTTTTCGCTTAGAACGATCATAAAAATCAAAAAATTGGATAATCCATGATTGGACACTGTTGGACCCAAGAAAAACATATATTTCATGGAAAAAAATTTACCCAATTGGATTACACAACTCTACGTTGAGATATGATGAACACCGCAAATAAGAGACGTCATGGTAAATCTGCTGCAACCGACTAATTTCTCCATATTTTTGTACCGAAATTTGAGAAAACGTTCTTGAAATGTTACTTTATAATATGCCCAATACTAGAATAAATGTACTTTTGTAATATTCCCAAAAAAAATTCATGAAAAAACCTTTTTTTAGACCCTACTTCCCCCTTAATAATAACTGCAGCTAATGGTTGTTTCCTTTGAATCTCAACAAACAACGCACAATATGTAAGAAAAAATACTGCAGGTATTCTTTATATAATTCTTATAACCTTTTTTCTCTAATTTTGGCATCAATGAACTATTTATTGGAAGGTACAAAGTTAGTCGTTATTATCTACCATACAATTGAAACGCACTGCGCCGTAAATTTTATGTCGATAAGTGCAACTTATGATACGTACTTGGGCGAAATTTGAGATTTGTATGTTGAAAATTTCCTGAGCAGTAATTTTTTGGAAATAAATAATCTCTCTCCCCCTCCCTCCCCCGCACTTAGATAAAAATCTTCTATTGAGGAACTTCTAGAAAGATAATATAAGTCAAATGGCTTTTCAACCGCTTTCCTAAAACGAATATTAACCGAGTTATTCAATTTGTTTATGAGAAAAAACGTACCATCATTTTCTTGCCTTTTTGGACAGTTTAATTACAAAAAGTCTCTTTGCCACTAAGCGCAAATGATAGTATCACTCTTCTGGAGTAAATTTTCCCAGACTAAGATGATATCCTTTAGGCCCAAGTTGTAGAAATACCGTTGGAAAAGAGGCAGTTTTTAAGTAACAAATGCCTTTTTGAAAAAGTTAATCTTAAAATTTTCTACACTTGCTGAAGGCCACAATAGACATATTTTCTGAGAGTTTGAAAAATTTCCATAATTTATTGCAAAAACTATTGCTTATTCAAAAATGGCGATTTTAAGCGGTTTTAATTATTTTGCAGGTAAACAAATAAACCGATTCGGATTTGAGACCATCCATTTTGTAGATCTTTTTGAGACCTTCATTCTTAAATTGGACTTTTTCTTGGAAGGTTCAAACCATTGTTTAAAAATATCAGGAGTCCTCAGCGTCTGACTGAAACATGTAGATTTTGTTTCTATTCGCCAACACTAAAAAAGTGCTTCGTTTTTTTTCAGGTATCAATTTTACCAAAAAACAGGCCTTATTTTCATAGGGCGCCTGGACTACAACAGTTGAATTGTCGACAGAAAAAAAAGAATCTTCGATAAAAAAAAAACAATCACCAAAGTATAGTTGAACTTTTAACGATGTTGTTGTATTTCCGAGCAAAGACAGTTTCACAATAGATTCCAGCCTTATTATGAATCCTCGACTAAAAAAAAATTTTTTTAACAGGCTGCAAGAACATAAATGTGTTCATTGAAGAAGGAAATGAGAAATAAATTGCGAGACTATCTGCTCTTGTTTTATTGCAATTAGATTATAGGTTATTTAGTTTGCTTTTCTCACAAATCTGTTGCAAAAAAAAGTTCAAATTTTCAAATTTTGATAGGGGTGGAGAGGATGAGTTTATGCTTCCTTATTTGCAGAAAAATCTATAATAGTTAGGCTGACGAAAAAAGTTCTAGTGGCGGCAGGTTTGCAAAAGATTATGATGCATGCGATACAGACAATAGAACTATTTTCGTGAGCCTAACAATTACAGTTTCTTTTCTTCTAATAAGAATGTGCTAACTGAATAAATAATATAATATTTTGTCACATTAAATAAATAAAAATAAAATTGTACCTATCCAAGAATCAATTATTTGTTCAGTCATTTCCTTTTCCCATCATTATAAATAAATAATTTGAAATTCCAATGTTCACTGTAACTCACAGAAAAATTGAGCGAATATGAACTTTATCAGTCGAAGTTATTGAACCCACATCAGATCTTGACAAATAAGACCCCTTGAGACAATTAGTCTTATTACAATGCGACTTTCTTTACTTAGATGTCGGGTTCATTTCCGGAATTCGGTGAAAAATATTTAAAAATAATGAAATCAGGCCTCATGATCTGAGTGCGTAGTGCGACTGCCGCAATGAGAATGTTTTTTTTCGACGTCAAGGTGCTTTGGAATAATAGAGTCAACATTTATTTAATTGTAAAGCCCAACTCAACAATTTAGCACCAATAATGTATTAATCATAATACAACTTGAGGCACTCAGGCTAGGGGCGGGCCTGACAATAAAAACATTATTATGCATCAAACATAAAGGAGATTGAAAAAAATGTCATTTTGATACAATAACGTCTTCATTCAAATAGTTAATAATTTTTCATATTGCTGCTGTTTATTCTTTATCTTTTTTCTGTAGCAAATTACTAATGGTAGAAACATTTCCTGTTAATAGCATTGCTTCATATATGAAGGGAAAATTATGAATTGTTTTTAACTTTTTGCGCAATAAACAAGTTACATTTTTCGAAAGTTCAGCATTTGCTACAGATTTATTTTGTTCATTTCAAGAACATTCGTAAATACGAGTCATTTTTAGTATGTCAATCTCGTCATGATTAATTGTCAGTGTTGATCCTTCCGGTTCGGAAACACCACTATTTAAATCAACCTTTGTTCTGGAATATATCGTGAACAATAGGTTTAAATATTATTCCAAACGTATACAATCTTTTTAGAAGTTCTGTTTTAAACCGAATTTTTTAATGTCAAAGCTTAAGGAGACAAATTAACAACAAAACAGTTGAAATCTACAACAACTGGAAAAGAAGAATTTTAAAATAATGCATAAATTTCGAACCAAGTAATTGAATTTCCAAGTATGAAATATCAATTTCCAACCAAGCATCGGATAAATAAATTTTTACTGGAAAAAATCTTATCTTTAACCAGAAAGATGAATTTTCAAGTGAAATGATGACTCTTCACACAAAAAATTAAATTTAAACAAAGGAGTTCCACTTTCAATGAAATTTGAATTTTCAACTTAAGGGGCCGTTCAAGTATTGCGTAGCGCAATT
>WSXT02240352.1:0-15657 GCA_011762715.2 Neuroterus valhalla
CATATTTTTAAGGGAAAAATTATATTGTTCTTTGTCCTCAAAAAAATGCAACAATAGTAGCCTAAAAGACCAGATGACACAGCGAGTAACTGGAGTTTTCTAGAAGTATTTCAGTTTATTTGAAATTAATTGATCAAAGCAATATCTAATAACTCATAAGTAACCTTTATGTTGTAGTGAATAAAGTTAGTAACTGATTTGTTCAGACTTGTTTCAGGTTCAGACTTTACGAATTCACAGATTTTACCGATACTCAGCTTTATTTTTTTATAATATAAATTATTTTAGTCGACTTTCGTACGTTTTTAATGCTTGGATTCAAAATCTACCTGGAATAGCGGCCATATTGGAATCGAAACGCCGGTGGCGCGGTCTAGATGTCTGATCCCAATAGGACACGACACTCACATTACTGTACCCGAATTAAATTTTGAATTAACCGCGCAATGGTAGCGTTTAGGCCAGGCGGTCTAGCAAAAAATGGTCATTTTTGACAATAATTCTGACTAAAGAAATTATGGTTTCATAATGGTCTTTGGGTCAATATAAGGACCCGTTTTCGTTATCCCCCTCTTCCCCCCTGTGCGCATCTTTTGGCAGTGGCGTAGAGTTCCAAAAAACGGTTTTTTGTTTACAACTCATTTGCTTATAGTTTTTTTGCAAGCTCCGTATCTACAAAAATCAAAGTACGAAAAAATCTCCACAAAAAAGTTTCTATTGATTTTTTTCATACGACCCATATTTTTCGAATTATAGCCGTTCAAAGTCCAAAAGTTTTTTTAAATGTTGAAAACTTGCACTCATACTAGTTCTGAAATGAAATCGGATAAATTTATGCACTAATTTCAGTAAAATCAATGTAATAAATAAATAATACATTACCAACCTGATTTTTGTTGTTTATAAATCATTTTATTAATGGAATAAATGTTTTCACTATCTACGGTTCCTACAATTGCGAGCCTATGTAAGTAAGTATTTGAGACCACTTAGTCGAAAAATTTATAGAGGATGTCTTTACCAGTCTTCCCGTCTATGTGAAGGGTTATTACATGTGTATGGAAGAACCTGGAGATTTTAAAATAGTCAAAACATTTTTCAGAATAGCCCAGACTTCGGTAACGTTATAGTCACCAAACGACGGTACAGGTTTTACGTGATTAGATTTGCAAGTGAAAAATGGATGAAAATAAGTGTTTTATACGTGGAAAAAGTCCCTCCGGCGAAGTTGATATTACCGAGGTGAAGGAGAAAGGTACAAATACTTCAAGAGAAGCTAGTCTTAAAAGGGAAGACAATAAAGTCGATCAACCTAAAGGATTGAAATCTGTTTTTGTGCATTTGAAGTTTCAAAAATCTTACATAGAAGAATCAAGCATCGTGGCTGCTGTGAAAGCGGGTATAAGATTATATCGACTGCTAGGAAATCAACTGATGGATTCTCGTGGAAATCTAAATGCTTATTTTGTGCAGAGGATGCATCGTCCGAATCTGTAAAATCGTGACTATGTCCTTTCATGAGCATATAATGAAAGTTGGGAAAAATCAGAATGATGAATGGGGAAAGACTCTAATACCGCGCATTGAAAAAGTTGATCTCTTAGCCGCTGAAGGTATGTAAATAAACAACTAGTATACATCCCTGACTAGAATTGTTGTTAAATATGCTCTTACTATTTTTGTTTTGAGTCGCAGCTTGCCAGGGAGAGACAACGATGCCAACATCACCGAAGGGACAAATCGGAGAAAATATCGATACGTGTCGTTAAGAGAAAAATGTATCGATTCTTTCCGATTCGCGGGAATATCGAGGTGTATCGATATCTATCGATACTTTTCCCATCTCTAATAAACACCACATTCCAAATGCTGTTACAGTTTCCTGAAGACGGCAATTTGTGCGCGCAACATGGAAAATGCAGCTGCAGGTTTGTTGAAAGACTTTTCAATGTTATTTTAGAATTGAAAATACACAATGTGCTACATGTGACGCCTAGAAAAAACTTTCTCCGAAACGTGTGAAAAAGTACAACAAACGCCGAAAAAGTTCCCTACACTTTCAGTTCAACTCGGTTCACCTGTAATGGACATTTTATAACTTGGGGATGAGTATGCAAATAAGAATAGCCAAAAATTGTGTACCCCTACGTACCCCCCGCATAACAATGAAATTTTTTCGTGAGCGTGTTTGCGTGCCCGTCTACGGTCCTCGTAGGAACGTGCCCCCGCATTACACATACTTTCACCAATCAAACACGGTCGAGTGGTTAGAGCAACACGTATCAACGCTAAATGATATACTGGGTGTTCGAATTGAATTTTCCGTTCATTCTGCGTCATATATCAAGGGTGACCTCAAAGAATTCATGACGTGGCATGCCAGCCAACTTTTCTGCGTGTTGCCGGCACCAAAGCAGGCCAAACATCAAATTAGTTCTTACACAACTATGAACACATAGGGGTTTTCGTGGTCACGAAATTCGAATCTGCGGTCATAATTTCAAAGAACAAGATGGCGGAGTCAAAATGGCGAACTGGTTTTCAAAAAAGTCACCCGACACTCGCGAAAATTTGTACTCAGTGGTTTTTGACGTCGAGAAATTTGAATCTGTGGTTACAACTTGAAAAAACTAGATTATTTTTTGTACACGATGCATACTTTCGTCATTGTTGGTAGCTATCGTAGAATGTCGTATCTGTCGAATCCTTCATATAACTTCCAAATTTGATTCATAAGTCAAATTCTGTTTTTATTACAGATTTGGAGCTATCGGAAATAACGTGACCTGAACAATGACAAATGTAATAAATAATTTTTCCATAAATTCTTGAATGTCTTCTGACTTTTTAGAAAACCGGTTCGCTATATTGCACCCGCCATTTTGTTTTTGAAATCTTGAATGCAGATTCAAATTCCTCGACGTCAAAAACCCCTGAGTGCGAATTTTCGGGAGTTTCGTGTAACTTTTTTGAAAACTGGTCCGCCATTTTGACTCCGCCATCTTGTTTTTTGGCATTTCGACTGCAGATTCGAATTCTGCGACCTCCGAAACCCCCGAATACAAATTTTCGCGAGTGTCGTGTGACTTTTTTTAGAACCGGTCCGCCATTTCGACTCCGCCATCTTGTTTTTCGAAATTGTGACTGCAGATTCGAATTCCTCAATCTCAAAAACCCCTAAACGCAAATTTTCGCGAGTGTCGTATGACTTTTCAAAAAACCGGTCCGCCATTTTGAATCCGCCATCCCGTTTTTTGGAATTTTGACTGCAGATTTGGATTCCCCGACTTCGAAAACTGTGAGGGATACATTTAGGAGTCATTCTATGAGCGATTCTAATTTTGGCCAACTTTTCTGCCGTTTCAGACCACTGTTCGACTGAACCATCCGTGTTTCGAAAATACTGTCACTGCCCACGTGACTAGGCTTGAGGATCGTTGGTAATGCTGTACTTCAAACATGTATTTCATTCTTATTCATTCTTTTAATTTATCATTTCGTCGTGATTTTAGTTTTACCGCATTTACCCATTTACAACACATGACCGGTAAATGACAGACCGCTGTCAGTCCCGCCTGACGGGTAAATTTACCAATTTACTGGAAATACCGGTAATGACGGGTCAAGCTGTTTAAGTGAGGATACAGCATCATAACCTCAAACCTTTGGCGGAGCTATTTGACAACTTGACAATAACCTGTCAAATAAGTGAGTCTAGAATTTTTTTAAAGTTTAACTATGAAATTTTTCTGAAATATTATCTTTTGAAAATGAAGGGAACAAAATATATGAGGTAATGCTGGATAGGTGATAATAAAGACTGACGACCCTAAAGAAATATACATGTGTTGAATTTTAACTTTAACGTTCTTGCAATTTAAATATTATAAAATTGGAATCTGATGAATACGACTGCGAATATTCCTACAAATTTGTAGATTGTGCTTTTGACATGTGAATAAAAATATGTTTTGACGCTCGAATAATTTCCACTGATTCTTGTTAACCTATAACAAAGTTACAATTATCATGAAATATTTATTTATTAATGGGGAAAAATACATCAAATGACATATAATTCATCGTCTTCAAATCAAATTTTTTCAATCCCACCTATTTCTCTTGCATTCTTCTATTTTTTGATTCCGTATAATACTTTCGATTTTGCTTTTCTTTATGATTCTTTCAGTAACAACATTTTCTTCTGAATATTCCTCAAACCCTGGCTTACACGTCATTTTCCCTGTAACTTAGCCATTAGTGTTTTCGAATAACTGCCGCGTATGGCCTGGGATTTATTGGTAATGTTGCACTTCAGACATCTCACTAATTGTTAACTACAATCTCTTTCTTGAACATCTTACAATGGTTCATGTATTTAATTTTAATTGGTGAGCAAAATAATTCCAAAATCAATTCCGTTGCTTTTATTTCCTCATTTTTTCACATTTTGGATTTACCGCATTTATCCATTTACAACACATGACCGGTAAATGACGGTCAGACCGCTGTCAGGTCCCGTGTCTAAGTAAGTGTTGAATCGTCAAATTTAAATTTTCCGCCATTAATCCACTGGTAACATTCTCGGTAATATTATTGTTATTGTTGGAATTTGATGGCGCAGACGCAGAAAATATTGAGAAAGCCCGCTGCAATCCGTGGACCGTGGTTCGCTGCCATCTTTCTTTGCTTCTTTTCCAGATAGAAGTTCCACGAGCAAGAACGTTAGTATAATTATCTTCAATAACAATCTTCGTATTAAAAGCAGAAAATTGAAATATATTCTGTATTTAATTCTAGTTGCAAAACCGGCTGAAATGGAGAACGACGCTGGTGAACTGGTCGACCTTTACTGCCCAAGGAAATGGTAAGTAACACGTGGTTTTAAATTTTGTCTTTGTTGCAATTTGTAATTGAATAGAATGAATTAGTGTTATTGAACATTCAGGATATATTTTGTTTCTTTTATTTTGAAACATCAATATCCGTAAAAAGTAATTTAGCATCCTGAAGCTTGTTCTAATGTCACTTATGTCATAACTTTGATAGGTTATGTTGCTAGTTTTAAGTGTTCAATAATGCTGCAATCTTGACAGTGAAGCAGTAGTTCTTTACATAAAAGATTTGATCGCGATATTTAGCTTGGATTGAAAAATTTTGAATAGATAGAACCTTGATCAAATCTTATCACTAGGAAAAAATTTTATGGTAAAGTGATAAATAAGACCTATAATTCTTCGCGATTATAGGAACTTACCATGAAAAATCATTATTAGGGTGGTGTGAAAATGTCGGAAATGATAAAATCGTTCTCAATGGAAGAAACTAATTTGTGGGTTGTCATGCGAAAGGAGTAAAAAGAGAATGTTTCAAATCTGTTTATAGCATTTTGTTCTCTTTTTTCATTTTAGAAATTAAAAAACACTTTCCTATTGTTTCAAATAATTTTATAAATTTTATAAACGTACAGTTTTTGTTATTGAATAATGTCAAAAATTCATAGATTAAATAATTATTTTAACCTGTTCAAGAATTTTCTGAAAATATCCACACTCAAAACAGAAACAGATTTTAGGTTTAATTTATTCAGTCGCGTAAAATATGTAAAAATTCTTTGGACTTTCAACTTTTCTGGAACCGTATTAAATTCATTGAAATCTAGGGAATTTCTTGAAATAATTTGATATCCTACGTTGAGTGGATTGATCATTCGTTTGAAGTTTCTCTAATTTGTGCATCACTTCTTCCAATATATCAACATTAATGTATTCTTGTATGTATTTTCTTATAATGATTTGTTGGGACTCTGGAAAACAATATTTTTGTAATAGATGTGACATGCGTTTTCTACGAATATTTATTTACATTATGAAATTTACATAAAAGTGTTAACTCGAAACATTCTAGATGAATGCAATAAGCCTATTTTTCTCTTTACTTGCAGCTCTGCGAGCAACCGCATTATCCATGCCAAGGATCATGCATCCATCCAACTAACCTTGGCTGATGTTGATCCCGTGACGGGTAGGATGACCGACACATTCAAAATGTATGCCATCTGCGGTGCAATCCGACGAATGGTAGGTATTTTCAGACCTTGGAGATAGGTGCCTATGTCCCCTTTATTCAACTATTTTCCACAAAGTCGTGTATTCTCAAGTTTCAATTGAAGAGATTAAAACTTCCGTAATTTCAAATTGAGCAATCTTCTTTGATATACGAATTAATTATAAAAAATGAGCAATGTGCCGCTGAAAGTTTCAAGATGCGAAATTGATTATCAATAAAATTTCCAGCCCAAAAATATGATTTTTCTAAAATGAAGTTTATTTTCTCTGAAACATTTCAATTCTGTACCAATAATATGAGTTTTCGTCGAAAAAGGTTAACTTCAATCAAACAGTTGAATTATTTGTCGAATCCGGGAATTTCCCACAAAACTGTTGCATTTTCAACGAAGAAGTTGAGTGAGAATTAAAATATTAAAATTTCAAACAGTTGAACCTTTTACCCGAAATCTGATTCACTAGAGAAAAAGTCCACTTTTTCCAACTAGCTAAATTTATAACTTAATAGTCTAGTTAAAACTAAATATAAGTATATGAATTCCAACAAATAAGGTTGATTTACAACCGAACGTTTGATACTTCAACCATAGAAGAATTCAATTTCATTAGAGAAGATTTCCTTTCAAAAAAGACCAATTTTCAACTAAATAGATCAGTGTTAAACTAGAAAAGATCAATTTTTCGATATACAATTTAGTTCCGTCATGGTTATGAATCATCAACCATGGTTGATGGTCATGGTTTTTTTTTTTCAATTCATCTGTCCATTTTTGGTTGAGAATTGATTGTTTTTAATTAAAAAAGTAAACTTATTGGTTGGAAGTTAAAACGAATTTGTTTAAGATCAGAACTAATTAGACTAATAAAACTTTGTATTAATTGAAGGTTCGTCTCTTGGGGCAAAAATTCAACTATCCGGTTGAGAAACTATCATACCTAATTTAAAATTCAATTCCATAATTAAAAATTAATTTTTTATTGAATATTCAATCGTATTGTACAAACTTGGCCTTCTTGGCCAAACCTTTGTTGAGGAATCTATTATTTTGGTAGGTTTTAATATTTTCTAGAGAATTCGCTTTATGGCTTTTTTATTCAAAATCAGGCCGTTTATATTAAGTTACGAAAATTTATGATTAATTGCCGATTCAGCGATCTGGGCTACTAATCACGAAAGTTCAGATTGACGGTAAAAGTTTTAAAATCCAGTTCCCAAAAAAGAGTTACAATGAAAATCATTAGGGACTCGCGTAAAGAAGGTCAAAGGATTTTATGCATTTTTATTTGAAATCCTCAAATTTCATATTTAAGAAATTACCACATCTTTTAATCGGCTATTAATCTGGAATGTCTTTCAATAATCTCTTCGATTGGACAAGAGTTTTCGTGATTCATTAGCCCTGCCTAAAAGTTGATTTGTTTTGATTGAAATTACAATGTTTTATTTTTCTTGTCCAAATAATAGATTTAATAATAATAATAATAGATATTTTCCGTTGAGAATGAATCAGTCTGTGTTAGAATTATAACTGCTTGCTTGGAAATTGAACTTTTTCTTTAAAAATGTTGTTTTTTATACAAAGATCCATTATTCACGTTAAATGTTCAACTGCTTCTTTAAGAAGTCAACTTTTTTGTTCGAAAATTTGACTTTTTTCTTGAACATTCATTTATTTGCAACCTTTGTGTTGTTACCTTGAAAATTAAACTTTTTGGAAATTTGGGGGGCATTTTTTGTCTGCGAATTTCGTATCTTTATTATTTTGCTTATGGCGAAGGGGCATTTTTGTGATTCTAAATAATCACAATCTGGTGATTACTTTCATTTCGAAGTAATGCCCATTTTTTGAATGCATAGAATTTAACTTATTTGAACTAGAAATAGCTGAACTTTGAATCGTTCTTATTCATAAGATTTCCACTCTTACTGCAATAATTCTCGGCTGAATTTTTTCTACTTCAAATCAAGTTTCATGATTTGGGTATATTGTATTTATTTATTATTTTCAAGTATTGGTGGCCATCTGAAATTGCATGGCTCATTTTTCACATGTATAGCAAAAGGTTTTTTCATTATTCTTCGTACAAAAGAAAAATATATGAAAAAACATGAAAAGTAATGTTAAATTGACTAATTCTTATTAATTTGTTCCAGGGTGAATCAGATGACTGCATCGTGCGCCTGAGCAAGACCGATGGTATCTTGGCTAAAAATTATTAATTCCCATCAAGATCAAGGTGTATTAATTAATAAAAAAATCTTTTAAGAAAAGGCCAGTTAAGTGATTGATATTTTATAAAATTAAAAACCTTTTCACGTCCCAACATCACTTCCAAATTGGAGAATCAATCAGGGCCGCGAATGGTTCAAATCATTGACTAGACAGCGCATATTCTGCCATGGAATTAATGTAAAATTTGAAGTCTCAAACTTCAAAATTAGAGGAATTTACCAAAAATTGATCAATTAATATTACCTGAGGGATTTATTATATAGATAATATATAAAGTAACAACGTATAGGAATTAATTCACTGTTTATATACACGTATAATACATTGTTTTTAAGACTTTACCCGGTAAATAGCTACATGCGCATTTCTTACAAAAATAAAAATCGATCTATAAAATACGAGTTGAATCGTTGAAAATATTGAACCTCAACTAAACGTACACCTTTCAAAGCTGAAGAACCGCAAAGTGATATTTTCAAGAAGATGAAGAACGTTGTCTTTAAATTATCTTCCTTTTTTTTAAACTTTTGACATCTCAAGATATATTGATATTTTCAATTGAGAAATTTACATTATTCTGGTTTATGCGCATAATTTCCTTTCACAGTTTCCTTGATTGTAATAGAATAAATTAAAACACTGGATTTCAAAATTCATAAACGTATTACATCTAAATTCAACAAATTCTGGATTTTCGCAGACTAATGCGTTTCGTCGAAAAAAAAGAATAATCACATCGTTGATAAAATTAAAAAAGTAGTTTGGTATAATAATATTGCATACCCTCCATTTGGCGTCGAGTCACACAACTTATATCGAGGCCTCCATTTTTTCATATATACAATAACGAAAATTACTTTTCAATAATCATTCATAATTGATTTTCTTTTGCAATAGACTCTCTTATTACAAAATGTGATAAATCACCTACGGAAATCATGAAGGGGGAGATTTAATTATTTTATAGCCTAAAAACAAAAAATCTGCAAATTGCTTCGCCGGTCATATAATCTTTCTCGAGAATCGGTTATGGGCACCGTTTGTGCGAGTCCAATTCTTCTTCCCCTCTACAATACATTTTTTCAGTGGCACGTGCAATGCATTCGTACGGTACACTTCTTGGTGTTCGTCATACGTTGAACGTATCAGAGAGGGAATGAACACTATTAAATCTCCGATTCCTTAAAACTTGTATTGCTTCCAGTAGATTGACACGTCTGCTGAAAAAATCGACAATTGGTTGACCGGTCAGTGCGGATGCCAAAAATTGTTCCACTGTTATGTACCAATCAGGATCAACAGACGATGGAATGCTGGATGGATTTCCATTGCTATCTGGGGACTACATGATTAAGAATTAATTCCAATCTACAATAGAGTAATGAAATAAAAAGGTTTTAGAAATAAATTAAAAACAGAATTACCCTTGATATAGGCGGCGACGCTTCTTGGGCAGCTGAAGCTGCTACCAGTAAACTATCTTCAGACTCTTCTCGATCCAAATGAAATTTTTTACCAACGTCTCCAAGTTGCAGCAGCAACGTACCTGCGTAACGAAAAAAATCGTTTTACAATTTAAATGACGAAGACTACAGTTTAAAAAATGCTACCCATACAGTAATGAAGTTTATGACTAGGGTGGCGACTTGACCGGGAAAAAATCAGGAATCTACTTGACTCAACCTAGACTATGAAAAATTCTACCGAAAAAATACCAGAAATGACCGCTTTCTTTTTATGATTCAAAAAGAAACTTTAACATTTGATTTCAAGAATGTAACGTTCCTTTAATCTGATTCTCACAATATTTAAATATGTCCATACGTCATGAGAGGAATTTTATTTTTTTTCATTGCTTTATGAGATTTTTTCAGCTGACTCAAATTTGATAATCGAATTGATAATAGCCCAAACCTACAGAAAGAATTATCATCTTCATTTTTTCAAAACAATAGTATTTATCACGTTTTATTTGCATTTCCTCATTTATCTGACTTGGAACAGGGAACTTCAGAAAATAATTATAGTTTTTATTTTAGGGCAAGGAGTTTCAGTGAAGAAGTATAATTTCACTTGGAACAGGGAATTTTTTACATGGAGTGGCTAGTGTCGCCATTTTTTAATTCAGATTGTTAAATAAGAATAAAAATTGAGTTCACCTCATAATCTGTTGTTTTATTTTCGTTTTAGAAGGAATAGGAAAAAACCACGTAGCACCTTAGGGGAAGAGGAAGTGTCGACGATAATGCCACGGTGGACCACATGGGAGGAGGGAGGGGTCAAAAAGTGGGCCACGTGGTTTATGGAAGCCCCCTAAGAGAAAATTTGCTACTAACATTAACAAATGGTTAAAACAATTTTTCGTAAAATTAAATTATCAGTTAAAAGTAATAGTTAATGAGTTAAAAACAATTTGTACTATAGAAGAAAGAACAATCAGCGCCAAAACTCAATTTTCCGGTTATGAGTTTCTTTTTGAGACACTATAAAACAGACTTATGGTGGTGGAATTTAGAAAGTCATTTTTGATTCGTATTCTATGGCTAATTGTGAAAAGCAATGGAGCTTATGAAATACGTGTTAATTTTCATGGGGCTTACGCGCCAAAAGAAAAAATGTTTTCTCTTGATTTTTCTTAAATTATTTGGAAATTGCTGTTTAATGATAAAAGTTTTCGATACAATTTGAATTATTTTTATACAGATTATATGGAGAAGTGGATTTAAAGGCAAGAAAATTGTTTTTCCTTCCAAGTTTCCTCAAATTATATAGGAAATTTTGTTGTTCGATATTCTTTATCAGTTTTGTAAACGAATTCCTACAGCGGATAGAAAGAAGTAGAAAAATCCGGTTTTGCTTCAATTGTGTTTTCAGTAATGTTTTGTTGTGTTAATTCGTCATACTCAACAAAAATGTCGACATAAATTGAGGAAAATTTTAAGAAAAAAACCTTTGAATGTCTATATAGAGATTTTGTTTGTATAATTTGTTTACGAAATTGATGAAAAATATTGAATGACAATTTTCTATCATTCAATATCACTGACGACATAATTTGATCAAGAGTAAAAGAAAAAACCCATTTTTTTCTGCCTTTGAATGTCCGAAATAAAAGCACTTGTTTTATAATTGGTTTATACAATTCGTTTTGGAAACTAATAAAAAATATCAAATGACGGAGCTTCATCATCAAACATCACCAACGAAGTAATTCGATCAAAAGAAAAGACGATTTATCTCTGCCTTTTAATGTACACAGTGGACATTTGTTTATAGAATAAAAAAAAATCAGATAGAAAATTTTCACGATTGGATATGATTTTTCTGATGAAATCGAATAATTTTGACACCAAATTGTATTTTTCAAAAAAAAAAATTCCATGATTCAAGACTTTGTTAATCGAAGATAATAATAATAAATAAGATGTTTATAACAATCAGCATAAGGGTGAATTAATTATTCTTTTGTTTCAACTACCCCCGTGCACAAAGTCAAGCACGAGAAAAAATATTCAAGAAGGTAGAAGAAATAATCAATTTTTTTTACAATTTGCATAATAAAAAACTTCAAGCAAACAGAAATTTAAAAATAAGGCGACATAAATCTCTTTAGAATCAAATGCTGAATTTTCCTGGAGAAATAATCCAAAATTTTTTCAAATATACGACACTACTTTAAATCTTCCAAGAATATTCTTGGTATTCTCTTACCAATCTTGGCGAGGCACTGCGAGTCTGCTTCCTCGGGTTGAACAGGAAACATGTCGTACAAAGTTTTCCATAAAGCTATAAAATTTCGTTGCGACATTTTCGGCACAACTTTCAAGTCCAGAGGACTGTCTTTCGATGCAATCATAGATCGAAAACTATCCATACTTTGATTTTCCCAGGACTCATCACCCGGTTGACTGTGACAGCTCGTCGATCTTGAGAAATTACCTGCGATTGGTTCTTCCGCTGAACAAACTTGCATTTCTAACGAAGCTGCACTCTTTTCCATACTGTCGAAAAAATCTGTTGCCTCTGCAGCGACTTCCGGACCATCTACAGGAAAAAAATATATATTATGCATCTCGGGAGGGAAGAAGGCGTTCGGAAGGTACTGCCCCCTTCACACGCTCAAAAACACACGTTTTCACTCATCCGTTGAAAAAACTACATTTTACAATATTTAAAAAATGGGATTATTACCTGATGGAGATGGCGGATCGAAGTCATCTGCTAACAGTAAGGGTGGCAAGTGCAGAGTATAGAGAAGCTTCAATCTTTGTGTCTGATCGGCCGTTGCTGTTAATCCTATCGCTTGTACAACTTCTCGGAAGTTTAAGTGACCATCGCGATTTCGATCCATAAGCTGTGAATTTTGAATAGTCTATCAATTAAAGCTGCAATTCTCATTCTAAGAATAAAGTTGTCTCCACTTACGCGGAATAATCTTGCGGAGAGAGATTCTGCCTGTACACATTTTCCCCAAGGTGATAAACCACCAAATAATATCCTAAAGAGATCGTAGTCCACTTTATAAGCTTCATAAGGAGGCTGAGTAGGATCATAACGATCGGGTTCTGTTCTACGTTGACTCATCAGTTCTTCTCTAACCAAGGATAATAATTCGTGCAATTCTTCTGATGTCATGTATTTGTCACCAATGACACTTCGAATGACATTTTTCTCAATCCCTTCTTCCAAGCTTTGAACAACCCTCAGTCTGTGCTTTAATCTGAGTCTTTCAATTCCTCCAATCGTCAGCGATCCATAACGTGAGTAAGCTTCGTAAATTAATGTTTGAACAGAAATGCTCTATATATGGAGAAAAAATTGATGTTAATAACTAGAAAATTAAGGGATAATAATATAATTTTTAAGTTATCGGTTTTGTTCAGACGAAATTCATTACAGCACAGCCTCTCAATAAGGCGCCTCTTGGGACAGTAGGGAGAGTGTTTTCCAGGAAACGCGCTACCCCCACTAACGTTCTTCGCTGCTCTCGAGATTCTTGATCGCTCTGCCTCTGAATAAGGCGCTCCCTAAATGAATGCGCGGTATAGGAGGTGGTGTATGTATCTTGCATTAGAATTACGCTTGTACCAACTAACATGTATTGTCAGGGTGGCGATTCGGCGGACGATTTCCAATTCCCGGTCATTTCCCGGTTTTCTCGGTCAAGTTTTCCAATTTTTCCGGTCAACTAGAAGTAACATATTTATATCTGTCGCAAAATCCCAACCTTCTTTTTTATAATGACGTTAATTCTAAACATCCTTTGACACAACAGATCAAACAACGCAAAATAAATCAATTTTGAAAAGAATACTCAAATCTTCCACAGCAAAAAATTATTTTTCTAACAAAAATTGGAACAGTCAATTTTTCAATCGAAAAAATTATTTAACGATAACAAAAAAAAACGTATTCCCAATCAAATAGTTCATTTTTTAATGAAGAAGATGATTTTTCAAATGAAAATATAAATTTTTAACTGTAGCACTTCAATTTTCAACCATGGAGGTGAATATTGAATAGAGAAGATAAATTTTCAAATAGAAAGAAGAATTTTTAAGACAAAATATAATGTTCCAATAACATAGTCGAATTTCGAACCCAAAACATAATTATTTTCCACCAAAAATGAAACAGTAATATTTTTAGTTTGAAAAAACCAGACATAAGTGTTTTATACTAAAAAGATGAATCTTTAACCGAAAGAGTTGAGTTTCCAAACAGATAAATTAACTTTTACAGGAAAAGATTATTGAACAAAAATTTGAATAATCAACTTTTAAATTGAAAAAAGGGATGTTCAACTAAACGAATGAATTTGTACCTAAAGCTATAAATTTCCAATTGGAATAAGTTAAATTTTCAGTGGAAAAAATTACTTATAAAAAAACTAACTTCTGAACAAATTATTCCACTTTTTCACAAAATGACGAAGAATCAAATAAAATCATATATGCTACACTGAAGTAGTTGAGTTTCAAACCAGAAAGACGAATTTCTATCTGAAATGATGAACATTCAACTAGAATAGCTAAATTCTTGACAAGAAATTAATTTTCATGCAAAAAAAAATCAACAAAATGGTTGCGATTCAAACTATAAAAATGGAAATTTTCAAACAAAAAAGGAAAAGTGACATTTATGTCGATTAAAAAGAAAAATGCTCAAATTTATAACTTGAATTGTTTACGGCAAAGAAGAACAAAATGTGTGAAGTTTCAACGAAATAATTGAATTTCCAATCCAAACAGACAAATTTTCACCTGATTGTCGAATTTGGAACTAGAAAAGATCGATTTTCTACTAAAAATGAAACAGTTTAATTTTTAGTTGAAAAAATGGATATTCGACCAAACTGATCACTTTTCAGGTATAATAAGAATCTTCCATGGGAATAGATGTATTTGTATTTTAAGCAAAAAGACACATTTTTGACCATGAAGATAAATTTTCTGGAAAAAAGGAAAAATTTTGCTCAAAGTACATAATTTCTCAAAGAAAAAGTTCAATTTTCAAATTCAAAAATTAATTTCAGATGAATCAATTTCTGATTTTTGAAAAAACAAGTTTAAATTTAAAACAAGTAGTTGATTTTTTAACTAAGAAAGGATGAATTCGCAATGTCAAAGTCAATTATCAAATTTGAGTCAGCTAGAAAAATCTAATGGAGCAACAAATTTGTAAAACGTTTTTATTATAATGAAAAAAAGTAAAACTTATTCCTCTCAGGACGTAAAGATATATTTAAATATTTTGAGAATCAGAATGAAGGAATGTTACATTCTTTAAATTGAATGATAAGATCTATTTTTGAATCATGAGAAGAAAGCACTCATTTCTCGTATGTTTTCGGTAGAATTATTCATAGTCTAGGCTCAGTCAAGTAAATTCCTGGTTTTCAAATAAATTCCTAGTCATTTCCTGGGGTTTTCCCGGTCGATAAAATTTCCGGTCTTTACCGGTTTCCCGGTCAAGTCGCCACCCTGATTATTTTTAACAACAAATAAAAGTATTTTAACTAGAAAAACAATGTGAAACCAATTATTTATTCATTCATATATGCCTTCTTTGAATGGTTAAAGCCACTCCGAATGCCGTTTCACGTCAAGAAATCATTTTTTCGAGAGCGCCCTATTGAGAGGCAATGATTCCAAATCTTCTTCACTGAACGTGAAGGCTAGAGAAAGGGGGTAGCGTTCGAGCGTGCTTAAGGGGAAGGCGCCTTATTGAGAGGATGTACTGTAAACTTTTTCTCCTGAAACCGGTAAGCCCCATCAGCAGAAAAAACAATAAATCTATACAAGAAATTCTTATAGAAGTCATGAAAAAAGCAGTAACGTAGATAGCTTTGAGCC
>WSXT02240363.1:0-15657 GCA_011762715.2 Neuroterus valhalla
TAAATTGATTGTTTTTAATTGTAAGTTTAACTTACCAATTCAACCAAAAACCAATTTTTGTAAAAAAATCTATTTTTTCTGTTGAAATTCTAAGTATTCTTTTTGAAAGTGATTCATTTTGCAATTTTTGATCTGTTGTGTTACCTGAATAAAATGTTCTCATTCTGACCTCTATAATTCATTGATATTACTAATATTTAATTTCCATAGCTCTCAATTGGATTTTTTTAATTCCTAAAAGCTCCAGATTGATTATTTTTAACTTAGAGTGCTTGAAAATTACGAAATCATTCAATAAACATTTCAACGTTATATTCTAGAAGAATAAAAGTCTTTGAATTCAAAGATAAATGTTTTTCGAGATCAGTTATTCGAAACACTGTTTATTTTTAACTTGGAATGGTTTTATTTTGAATGTAGTTTTCTGATATTGTTGAGCGTTGAAGATATTCTTTTGAATATTGCGACTTACAATGAATTTGAAATGAATCAGAATATAACTTCCAATGACATAGACGATAAGAATTATCATACTGAAAAATTCCAGCCTAATGAGTTTGAGGAAATTTTAACATTAGGATTCATATTCCAGAAACATAAATTTAATGATCGGATTTATGTAATCATCGGAAACCAAAGATTATTATAAATTTTTCTAAATTAAAGATACAAGTCTTTGATATATATAATTCATAACTCTTTTTATGAAACATGATTCCATTAGTGTTTGAGTGAACCATTTAAGAAAACTGTCTCATGATTTTATTGGCATGTATTCATAGTGATGTTATCATCGATATTGGAATATGTCTGAAGAACTCTTTCCGCTAATGATGTATTACTCGTATAACTGGTATGCCTTTCATTTATGCAAATGAATATTTTCACAGTTTTCCTCTGATACAGGAAACGCGTAGGAATAATGATAAATTATTATCAAATATGAAAAATGAATCTAATTTAAAAATCGTTTAGAAATCCCGTTGAGATCTTGTCCTTGATCAAGTTAACTATTCCTATTTCAAATTTATAATCAAATTCCGTAAAGTCCTAAGATTGTTGCATTGAAACTTCGTTCTTTGGTTCCGTTTGCAGTTGCGGATGAAAATTTACTTTTTACTATTATCATTGTAATTTATTCTCTCCCAGTAAAAGAAAAAGAACTAGCCTCATTTCTCTTTACCAGCGGAAAATCATTTCACAAAGGGAATCTGCAATTTCTATTAACGTCAGGCAAAAGCTGATCTAAGGCTGTTCCTCTCCGAATGGGAAATGAGATTTCTCATGCGTATTGTTTGCTATTCAGAATTTTTTCAATTTTCTTAATCTGATGAAGTTGAAATTAGAAAAACATATTACAATTTTTATGCAAAATCCAAGAATCGAGTTGATATCTGAAATTCCTTGAAAATTAAATTTGAAAAACCAAAAATTAAACGACCAAATTCGGACAAACATCCCTAAATGTTTCTATTAAAATTTCAAAAAAATAAATTTAAAAAATGATAGAAAGGAAAGATAAATGAAAAAGAAAAATCTTAAAGAGTATGGGATCTCAGGGAGAGAGTTTCCTGGGTTCCTCATGGGTTTTTAAATTGAGAAAAGATAAGGTGTTGAGTAAACACCGAAACGTTGGTAGATATTCCGTTTGTTATTGTATTGTGTTTTGAAAATAATAAAAATAAAAGGAGACATCCTTCAACACAACAGATCAAACATTGCAAAATAAATCAATTTTGAAAACAAACTTGAATTTTTAACAAAAAAAAAAGTGATTTTTCAAAAAAATTGGAAGTTACATTTAAAATTAGTAAAAATCAATTTACGATAACGAAATAATAGATTTCCAACGGAACAGGTAATTTTTAAATCAAGAAGATGAATCTTCAAATAAAAAGATGAATATTTAATTGGAGCACTTCAATTTTTAACCATGAAAGTAAATCTTCAAAGAATATGAATAATTTTCAAATAAAAAGAATTATTTTCTAAGGAAAAATACAATGTTCCAAAAAACTGGTCGAATTTCGAGCTCAAAAAATAATTATTTCCAACCCAAAATGGAACAGTATTATTTTTAGAATGAAAAATGTTATTTTTCTGACCAGGGTAATTAATATATTAGTTTAAGATGGTAATCGATGAAATTATCATCTTTAATTAGTATTATTTTCAGTTAAAAAAAAAACTAATTTCAAACCAAGCATAAGTGCTTTATGCTGAAACAATCTTCAACTGAATGAGTTGAGTTTTCAAACAGATAAATTAACTTTGACTTTTTACTGGAGAAGATAAGTTGTCAACGAAAAATTGAATACTCAAATTTTGAATTGAAAAAAATAGATGTATAACTAGAAAAAAATTTTTTAACTGAAACTATGGAATTTTCAATTGGAAAAAGTTGAATTTTCAGTTTAGAAAAATTGCTTATATTAACAAAACAAAAAATAACTTTCAACAAACAAAAAAAACTAACTTTCAAACAAATCATTACATTTTTATACAAAATGATGAAGAATCAAATGAAATTGAGAATGTTTGAATGAAGTAGTTGAATTTCAAACAAGAAACACGAATTTTGAACTGAAATAATAAACCTTGAACTAGAACAGTTCAATTTTTGACAAAAAATTAATTTTCAACCAAAAAATATAATTTTTCAATAAATCGGTTCAAATTTGAGCTATGCATATGAAAATTTTCAAAAAAAATGGGATAGTAACGTTTCTGGTTCGAAAAATTAATTTGAAACCAAACAAAAGAGTTTACAACTAGATGAATGTTCGACTAAAATGAAAAATGTAGACTTTACAACTCAAATTGTTAACCGAAAAGAAGAATTTTTGAAGAAGAATATTACCTTCCGAAGACAAAGATAATTTTCTTCCAAAAAAATCGATTTTTCAACAAGATGTGTAAAGCTGTAACGGAATAATTGAATTTTCAATTCAAAAAGAGAAATTTTCACCGAATTGTCGAATTTTCAACTAGAAAGAATCAATTTCGCACTTGAAATGGAACAGTTAAATTTTCAGTTGAAGTAATTAATTTTCAACGAAACTGATGACCTTCCAGGTATTATGATATATATCATTAAATGTCAATAATAAATAATTAGATATTTGAATAATAATATCATTATTATCATAATTAAATATCATTAAATCATTGAATAAATAATATATTTCATCAAATCCCATGAAGCAATCCCATATTTGTAAGCAAAAAGATGAATTTTTGACCATAAAGAGTAATTTTCTACAAAGAAATCGATTTTTCACAAAATATGTAAAGTTGCAACGGAATAATTGAATTTTCAATTCAAAAAGAGAAAGTTTCACCCAATTATCGAATTTTTAACTAGAAAAAATCAGTTTTGCTCTTGAAATGAAACAGTTGAATTTTCAGTTGAAGTAATTATTTCTTAACCAAACTGATGACCTTTCAGGTTTAATGATATATCTTCAAGTGAATAAATGTATTTTAAGCAAAAAGATGAATTTTTGACAAAAAAGAGTGATCTTATACGAAAAATGCAAAATTTCCACAAGGTACATAAATTCTCAAGGAGGTAGTTCCTTTTTAAATTCAAAAACCAATGCTCAACTAAATACTTGAACTTTAACAGAAAAATTCAATTTTCAATAAACAAGTTTCAATTTTGAACAAGTATTTGTGTTTAAATAAAAACGAATCACGTAAATGGAGAGAAGCAAATAAAACGTAATAAATACATTTTTCTGGAAAAATTTAAACAATAATTCTTTCTGTATTTTTGGGCTATCATTAATTCGATTATCAAATTTGAGTTAGCTAAAAGAATCTCACAGAGCAACACATTTCCAAAACGTTTTTCTTGGAATGGAAGAAAAATTTCTTCCTCTCATGGAGTATGGATGTATTCAAATACATTGAAAATCAGATTAAAGGAACGTTATATTCTCTAAATCCAGAAATACTTCCGGTACCAAATAGAGAAATTATCCACTCTCATGCTTTGCTAAACAAGATTTATTCGTGATTATAAAAGTAGGTTTGAAATGAGGAATTTTTTAGTTCTTTGAAATTCCTGTAGAGGAATTTGAGGATGATTGTCCAAATTCTGTCCAAATTCGTTCATTGTATCCTTCGTTTTTCATTTTATTTTCCAGGAATTTTGAATATTAAAATTTTTTTTAATCTAATAATCATGAGTCGTAGTTTTTTCTTTGGATTGGACTTGGTAAATAAGGTTCTCGCTAATCTTGAATTTGGCATATTTCATCCGATTATCCTACGCCCAATTTTTTGCACATTTTGTTTTCTCCACCCACTGGTCAATTTGTTCTACCTCAACGACGTTGATGCTTTTGAGCTACTGAAGTTAACCGTCCTGTATCATATTTCAAACCCATCGTCTCTAAAACGATACCATGAAAATGATACAGGATCTGTCACCTCAAACACATTGCGATAAATAGCTCGGTAACTTTTCAGGATGAACAACTGTTGGAAGGTTGCCAGTTACTCGTTTTCAAGCGAAAAACCAAAAAGATTCCATTCGACTTTCTTGAAATTTTCTAGAAATTGGGGAAATTTATTATACATTAAAAACCTTGAAAACACACACTTGCTTTGAATAGCAGGTGTGCTTTGTTTGCAAACATGGTTTAAATTTAATAAATTATCAAATCTATCGTCAGTTATTTTATCCAAGTGATTTATGCTGAAGTTAAGATCAAATCAAAACATCACATTTGAAGATCTAAACAATAAAAATGAACACAGATGTTAGAACATAAAACAACACAGATTGCGAAGTACTCTTCAAATAGAATCGATTAGGATTCCTTGGAGGATATTAAATATGACAGCTGATAATTGTGTGTCTAAGAAACCTAGTAGTTTTAGTCTTAAGAGTCTTGAACGATTCACTCCCAATACAAAACTATCCTTTGCTGAAGATGATCGACGTGAAGTGGTCATTTCAGAATTGCTATCCGACAACATAATGTCTATGAAGGAGTATTATTGAAATATCTTTTATTATTGATTGTGAACATCAGGAAGGCTCGTTTAGAGTGACTATTAAACAGCATAATTTGTGCAAAGAATGCCATCACTTGTCATGAATTATTTTATGATCGACTCTAAATCTCTAGGAGAAAGCTGATTTTCATTTGTCCGATTTGTCGCTTTCCTCTTTAACGCTATTTTTATCCTGAAATAAGATGTCATTCGTAATTTTACTGTTCTTCTATCTTTTTGAAAAGTAGGTAAGAATTTTCATGTCCATTTAATGTCTCCCAATATAATTTCATGTAGGTCTGCTAAGAGGTCGAGTTTTATTAGAGGATGTGAATTTATGCGAGGTATAGGCATGTTAGAAAACTGTAATCAAGGTGGCGACTCAACCTGGAAACCGGGAAATGACCGGGAATTTCATTGTTCGGGAAAAACCGAGAAATTACCAGGAATTTGATGTGAAAATCGGGAATTTATTTGACTCAACCGAAAAAATACGAGAAATTATTGCTTTCGTTTTTGAATAAAAAAAAATCTTATCATTTGATTTCAAGAATGTACCGCTCCTTTAATCTGATTTTCAAAATATTTAAGTATATCTTGACGTCATGAGAGGAAGGATTTTTTTTCCATCATAAGAAAAAAAGTTTTGCAAATTTGTTGCTCTGTGAGATTTTTGTAGCTGACTCCTTTTTTTAAATTTACATTTGTTTGTTGGAAATAATTTTTTTTTTGTTAAAGCTGCACTATTTCGATTCAAAATTCATCTCTGTTTGAAATTGTAACTACTTTGTTAAAAATCAATCCATCTTTTTTTTGGTGAAAATTCAAGTATTTAGTTCAACATTGTTTTTTGAATTTGCAAATTAAACTATTTCTTTGAGAATTCACGCACTTCGTGGAAACTTTGCATCTTTTGTGGGAAATTAATCTCTATGGTTCAACTCCAATCTTTTCGATTAAAATACATCTTTTCCTGTTGAAGATACATCATTATACCTAAAAATTTAACTGTTTCATTTATAGCAGAAAATTGATCTTTTCTAGTTGAAAATTCAACAATTCGGTGGGAATTTGTCTTTTTGAATTGAAAATTCAATTATTCGATTTTTGGTAGAAAATTATCTCTTTTTTCGGAAGTTAATATTCTTTCTCAAAAATTCTTCTTTGCGGTTAACAATTCAAGTCATACAGCCAAAATTTTTCATTTTAGTCGAACATTCATCAGGTTGAAAACTCTTATGTTTGGTTCAAAACCGTTTTGTTGAAAAATTGAATTTTTTGGCTGAAAATTAATTTTTTGTCAAAAATTGAACTATTCTTGCTGAATGTTCATCTTTTCAGTTAAAAATTCGTCTTTCTGGTTCAAAATTCAACTACTTCAGTTAAACATTCACAATTTCATTGATTCTCCATTATTTTGTGTAACAATGTAATCAATTGTTCGAAAGTTAGTTTTTTTTGTTGTTGAAAGTTAGTTCTTTGTGTTAAAAGTAATTTTTTTCAATAGAAAATTTCAATTATTCCAATAATTGAAAATTCCACAGTTTCTGTTGAGAATTCATTTGTTAAGTTAAGCATCCATCTCTTCAATTTAAAATTTGAGTATTCAAATTTTCGTTGACAATTCATTGTTTTTAGTTAAAGTTAATTTATTTGTTCGAGAACCCAACTCCTTCAGCTGTAGAGTATTTTTTTTGTATAAAACTCTTATTCTTGGCTTAAAATTAGTTTTCCAAGACAAAAATGTCACTATTCCATTTTTGTTTGGAAAGTTTTATTTTTATGGTTCAAATTTCAACCATTCTGTTAAAAATTTCTTATTTTTATGTATTTATTATTTTTTATTTTTCATTCTATTCTATTATATTCTATTTTTTGGTTGAAAATTAATTTTGTGTCTTTCTGGTTAAAAATTCAACTACTTCAGTTAAACATTTACAATTTCATTTCATTCTCCATCATTTTGTATAAGAATGTAAAAATTTGTTTGAAAGTTTTTTTATTTTGTTTGCTGGAAGTTATTTTTTTTGTTTTGTTGAAAGAAATTGACAATCCCATAGTTTTAGTTAAAAAGTAATTTGTTTAGGTAAACATCCATTTCTTTTATTTAAAATTTGAGTATTCAAATTTTCGTTGACAATTTATCTTTTTCAGTAAAAATTGAGTTTTTTTTTAAAATTATTTTATATATATTTAGTTGGATATTGATTTTTGACCTAAGAATTGAAACTATTTCGTTGAGAATTTCTACACTATTTAGGAAATTCGCCTTTTTTGTAGGAAATTAATTTTTATGGTTAAAAATCCATCTCTTCTGCATGAAATACATTCATTACATTTGAAGATTCATTATTTCATCTGAAAATTCATCAGTTTGATTGAAAATGGTTTCGTTGAAAATTCACTTATTTTGTTAAAAAATCGATGTTTTGGGAGAAAATGACCTTTTTCTTCAAAAGGGAATTCTATTTAATTCTTTAAAAATTCTCCTTTACGGTCACCCGTTCAAGTTGAACAGTTAAATATTTATTGTATTTTTCGGTTGAAAATTCAACTGCTACAGTAAACATTTAGATTTTTGTTTGAAAATTCACCGTTTTATTTTAAAATGTAACACTTTGTTTAAAAGTTACTTTTTTTCTTGAAAGTTAGCTTTTATTGTAATAAGTGATGTCTTAAACTGAAACTTTAACATAATTTTTTTTAATATAAAAATTTAGGCATTCAAATTTTGGTTGACAATTCATCTTGTTTCGTGAAAATTGAAGTATCTGTTTGAGAATTCATCTTCTTCAGTTGAAGATTCTTTGTTTTAATATAAAAATTTTGTGCTTGGTTTGAAATTGTCCTTTTGAACTAAAAATGTACCTGTTCCATTTTTGGTTGTAAATAATTATTTTTTGAGTTCGAAATTCGACTATCTTGTTGGAACCTTGTATTTTTTCATAGAAAATTATTCTTTCTATTTGAGAATTATTCTTCTTATTTGAATATTCACTTTCATGGTTTAGGATTGAAGTGCTCCAATTAAATATTTATCTTTTTATTTGAAAATTCACCTTCTTGGTTGAAAAAAGAAACTATTTGGTTGGAAATCCATTTTTTATCGTACATTGATTTTTTTAATTGTAACTTCAACCGATCCAAATTTAATTTATCTGTTTGAAAACTCATTCCCTCCATTTCAAAATTATTTGTTTTAGTATAAAACTCTTATGCTATATTAGAAATTTATTTTTCAAATAAGAAATATTACTGTTCCAATTTTGGTTGAAAATAATTATTTTTTATGTTCGAAATTCGACTAGTTTGTTGAAACATTGTATTTTTGTTGGGGAAATATTCTTTCTATTCGAAAATTATTCTTCTTGTTTGAATATTCACCTTTATGATTGGGAATTGAAATGCTTTAGTTAAATATTTATCTTTTCTGTTGAAAATTCATCTTTTTGTTTTGAAATTTAACTGTACTGGTTGAAGATTCATAATGTTATTTGAAAATTCATTACATTGGTGAAAAAATGAACTATGTAGTTGGAAATACGTTTCTTTTGTTATAGTAAATTGATTTTTTTTTAATTATAGGTTTAACATTTCCGATATTTGTAAAAAGAATGATATTTTTATTTGAAAATTGAAGTATTCTTTTTAAAATTGATTTATCTTGCAATGTTTGATCTGTTGTGTCATCGGATGGAAATTTGAGTACTCCAGTTAAATATTTATCTTTTCATTTGAATATTCATCTTTTTGATTGAAAAATGAACTAATAGTTGTAAATCCGTCTCTCTGTCATATTGAATTGATTTTTTCCAATTGTGAGTTTAACTGTTTCAATTCTTGTAAAAACAAATTCCATTTTTTGTTCTTGAAAGTTGGAGTATTTTTGTCAAAATTGATTCATTTTGCAATGTTTGAACTCCTGTGTCAAAGGATGTTTAGAAGAAACATCATGAATAAAAATAAATGTTTGCATTTTGGGACAAATATAAATATGTTACTTCTAGTTAACCGGGAAAATTTACAAACTTGACCGTGAAGAACCGGGAAATGACCGGGAATTCGAAATTGTCCTTCGAATCGCCACTCTGGTTGAAGAAGATTCAGGAATATGTTTTTCTTTTAAATATCTAATATATTAGATAATATATTAGTTCTTAAAAAATGATCAAATTTACGTTACATTTAAACAAAAACATATTTGCAAATTACAATCTTATCTCTGGTAACCGTAAATTCAATGACCTCGACATCCGCTGAACAAAAAGGGACTTTTTCTTTCCCATTAGACGATAATCTCGACTTGCATCGATGCGATCATCGATCGCAAGACGATCAATTATCTTCAAGGTGTAATCTTGCAGCCAGACCAACTACCAGTTCGCTCCAACATTTTCCTAATGTTCCAAGTTTCGAGGCACCATCGCAATCTCCAAGGGTACACACAACTTGCCTAGGAACGCCTCCACATAATCATGCCCTTGTATATCATTCGTCACGATCAGTGCATGACCTTATAGTCTATAATCTATACTGAAATGCGCTACGAGTACCTGAAATAATCTCATTATTACGCTGCATCTCTACCACCATACCAACCAACAAGCATCATCATCATAATCATCATTATTATAATCACCATCCTCATGAGTGAAAGGGCTTCCTCACTAGAACTTTTTTTCCCGCTTTTCCAAAACCTCCATCAAAAAAGAAAAAGTATACCCCTTGGTCAACCAACAGAAAAAAAGCTCACAGAAACGTCTCCACAGGTGGAGCTCCACTCGAATAATGATTGCTGGTCAATCTCCAATGGATATTTATTCTTAAGATATATAATATAGAGAAATTTATTTTGAAGACATTTATTGAGGAGAAACTTATTGAGAAGAAACATATCTTGAAGAAACTTATTTTGAAGAAATCTATTCTCTATAATAATTATAGGAGTATCGACAGTGATTGAAGTGGTGGTGATAAAAGATTATTGTTCTGTGATATGCTGATCAGTTGAGTTGATTCCGTTTATCCAGTGATTCCTGAAGGATAATTGTGAGTCGTGAATTGGAAATCAAATTGAAGTGTTTTAGCTAGATAAAGGCTAGTTAGGATTTGTTGCCCTCGGGTTACCCTAGGCTTTGTAGAAGCTAGGAAAAGGTGCTCCAGGCCAGTTGTGACTAGAAGAGTTAAAAAGTGAAAATGGCGGCCGAAGAGGGTCACGCGAGCAATTCGCCAGCGAATCCCGGAAATGTTCAAGAAGCTGTGCACTCGAGTGGAAGAAAAATGTCACATTTCAAAGAGTACAAGTTCTTCCGAAGTTTCAGTGCCAAAGTGGAAAAATGGCCCATGCGAAAGGCGGAAGCACTGTGGCGACGTATGCGAGAGAGAAAGATCGCAGGTATGCATTTTTAAGTTTTTGTGCTTTAATCCCTGGTTTTAAAAGTTGGAACAGATTCTGAGCATGATGCTTGTATTATGCTCTTGCCAGATTATGCGACTCTTCCTCCGGCTACTGATTTATTCAGCCTGATTTATGATTCATTTGAATAATCTATGCTCGTGTTCTCGAAGATAGTAATAAGCGCAGGATTGCTTTCAGAATAAATTACTGATTATAGACTATTGCCTTACCCAGATTAATAGTGTCTTGAAAAAAATTGTCGAGTTTCGCCCATTTCGTAAGTCGTGAGATAGTGGGACATATAAGGTTGATCTAGGCCCACACAAAAATTTATCTTTACTCTTTTCTTACTCTTTCCTTTCTTAAATTTATTTATTTCATAAATTGAATAATATGATTAGAAGAAATGAAATTATTATTATTAAGGTGGCGACCTGGCCGGAAAACCGGAAGAAACCGGTAATTCAATTCAAAACCCGGAATTTACTTGCCTCAACGTAGACTCTCAAAAATTCTACTGAAAAGATACGAGAAATAACTGCTTTCTTTTTTTGAATCAAAAAGAGATCTTATCATTTGATTTAAAGAATCTAACGTTCCTTTATTCTGATTCTCAAAATATTTAAATATCTATGCGTCATGAGAGGAAGAATTTTCTTTTTTTTTTCATTATAAGAAAAACGTTTTGCAAATTTGTTGCTCCGTGAGATTTTTTCAGCTGACTCAAATTTGATAATAGCCCAAACCTACAGAAAGAATTATTATCTTGATTTTTTGAAAAAAAATGAATTCATCACGTTTTATGTGGTTTTCCTCATTTATCTAACTTGCAACAGAGAATTTCAGAAAATAATTATAGTTTTTATTTAGAGCAAGGAGTTTCAGTGAAAGTATAATTTCACTTGGAAGAGGGCATTTTTTACATGGAACGCGAACTTTTTAAACTAATTATAATTAGGATTTAGAAGAGAAGGATTTGAAAAAATCGTTAAAATGTTCGTTGCAAATTTATGATTCTTTGTTCAAAAAATCAACTACTTGTTTAAAATTTAAACATATTTGTTGAGAGTTAAATTTTCCTGTTAAAGTTGCATTATTTCGATTGGAAATTCACCTCTGATTGAAAGTGTAGCTATGTTGTTAAAAATGTATCTTTTTCTTTAAAATACATCTATTCATCTGAAGATTCATCATTATACCTAAAAATTTATCAGTTTGATTGGAAATCAAATACTTCTACCGAAAATTCAACTGCGCTTCATTTGTAGTGGAAAATTGATTTTTCCTAGTTCAAAATTCGACATTTCTGTGAAAATTTGTCCTTTCGAATTGTAAATTCAATTAATTTGTTGAAAAATTGATTATTTGAAGTAAATTATCTTTTTCTTCGGAAGTTAATATTCTTCTTCAAAAATTCTCCTTTACGGTTAACACTTCAAGTCAAACAATGAAACATAATGTCACAATTCCTTTTTTGTTTCAAAATTTTGATTTTTATGGTTCATACTTCAACTATTCTGTTGAAAAAATTGTATTTTTTTATATAAATGTTCATCATTCCAGTTAAAAATTCGTCTTTCTGTTTTGAAATTAAACTACTTCAGTTAAACATTTACAATTTCATTTGATTGTTCATCATTTTGTGTATAAATGTAATAATTTGTTATTCCAATTGAAAATTCCAAAGTTCCAGTTAAAAATCTGTTTGTTCAGTTAAACATCCATTTTTTTCAATTTAAAATTTGAGTAATCAAACTTTCGTTTAATGATCTTTTTCAGTAAAAGCTAATTTATCTGTTTGAAAACCCGACTTCTTCAGTGAAAGATTCTTTTTTGTTTTAGTATAAAACACTTATGCTTGATTAAAATTTTTTTTTTAAACTAAAAATGGTACTGTTCCATTTTTGATTGAAAATCATCATTTTCTGACTTTGAAATTCGACTATTTTGTTAAAACATCATATCTTTCCTTAGAAAATGATTTTTTCTCTTTGGAAATTAATTTTCTTATTTGAATATTCACCTTCATCGTTGGCAATTGAAGTGCTCCACTTAAATATTTATCGTTTTGAATTGAAAATTCAATTATTTCGTTAAAATGTTCTTGTCTAAAAATTCTTGTCCACGGTTGACAATCTAAGTTATGCAGTCAAATATTTTCAATTTTGGTTTAAAATTCATCTAGTTGAAAACTCTTGTTCAGTTTAAAATCAATCTCCTTAGCCAAAAATGATACTATTCCATTTTTGATTGGAAATTATTATTTTTATTCCTCAAAATTTAAACTTTGTTGGAGAATTGTGTTTGGTTGGAAATTAATTTTTTGTTAAAAATTCAGCTACTACAGTTAAAAATTTACAATTTTATCTGGAAATTTACCATTTCGTTTAAGAATGTAACAATTTGCTTGAAAGTTTTTTTTTGTGTTGAAGTTAGTTTCCTTTTTGATTTAAGTAATTTTCCTTAACTGAAAATGTAACCCAATCTAATCGGAAGTATAATATTTGTAGTTGGAAATTCATGTGCTTGGTTAAACATCGATTTTTATTTCAATTAAAAATTTGAGAATTCAAATTTTGATTGATAATTCACCTTTTTTAGTAGAAAACGTTCTTTTTGAAAATTCAAATTCTTCAGTTGAAGATTCGTATTTAATCATTAGAAACACTTATGTTCGGTTTGAAATTGTTTCTTAAGCTAGAAATGTTACTATTCCATTTCCGGATGAAAATAATCATTTTTGCACATCGAAATCAAACTGTTCTGTTAAAAAATTTTATTTTTTTATAAAATCAATCTTCCAATTTGAAAATTAGTCTTCTGGTTTAAATATTCACCTCTATGGTTGAAAATTGGAGTGCTCCAGTTGAGGAAGGAACTCTTGTGTTAAAAATGCGGATTTTTTTTGTTATCGCAAATCGATCTTTTCCAATTGTTTATATAACACGGAAGTTCTGTTTTACAAAAAAAAAATTCTTGTTAACACTGTAAATATCATGTATTTGAAGTCTCCAAAATATTTTGAGACTTCAATTATCACCTTCTACTACTTTTTTAACTTCTGATGACATCGATTTTTAAACTTGACTTCGCTCTGTGTTATATTATTGGATATACTTCAATTTCACTATTTGTGATGTTTTTGACACATTATAAAAACTACACTCTCACGGACTCAGATTAAATCTCCTTGGAAATGGTGCGCACTGCTACCGAAACGACGGGAGTTTGAAGAAGGAATTTCTCATTAAAAATAAAATTTCTGAGTTGAAAATGATTTTTTGCTCTGTTTTATTGTTAATTTTATGGTGACCGTAACACCAAAAAAATCCACCTACTATTTCAACAAAATTATCGGTCGAAGAAAAGGATTTTGAAATGTCCATCTCTTCAAATAAGTATATTTTGGCCACTCATGTTGTCGCATCTGGCATAAAAGAGTTCAAAAGAAAATAGATTTCATTTCGATCTCAATTAAAGTATGATTTTTCTTTTTTTTATTCTGAAAGTTAGGAGACACAAATGGTAGAATTGATCTATAATAAATTGCAAGTGTCGAGCAGGGAGAATCGAAGCGTAAACGGATGGTTGATTTGACGCGTTTCTTGTATCGCGTTAGTCTGCGGTTTACTAAGTCGGCTTCGAAGGGACGTGTAAAAATCAATTTGCTGCTTCGCAGTGACCGCAAAGGTTTACTGTTATTTTTACTATCACGTCGATTCATTCCCGACTGATCTGTCCAGATTAGTTTTGTGGTCTCTTTAAGCGTTCACTTTCTTTACACGCGGTATTACACATTCAATGAAGAAGATCGATGGAATGATTTCTGTCTAGTCAGTAAACAATTCTGATAACAATCATGATTTTCTTCAAATTAATTTTTACGTTCTTATCATTATGAGAAGGTATAAGCACGATAACTTTTGAAAAGAACTAATCTATTTGATTGGCCTTTGGTACACTCTTCCAGTGTCAGAAACTGAAAGTCAACTTCTTCAACCAGCTATTTTGGTACGGCTTTTTGTAGTAAATAATAAGTGAAACAATTTATCTTCATAATTTTTTTTTATGATAACCAAATTGTCAGAGTCATGGCCTTTTCAAAATTTAAAAATATAAACAAAAATGAGAATCTTTAGCCAAACAACGCGAGATATGAAAGAAAGTTGAGGGGAAAAAAATGTTTCATTTTGGGAGTCCTCCAAGATGATATTTACAACTTTTACAGTTTTATAAAAAAATCGAAAAGTCAAATTTGGGTCACACAAAAAATAGTAAAAATAGGATTCATTTTTTATCTAACTCTGCAAGGTACAAAAATTTGGCACCAAATAAAGATCTACAAATTTGGTGAAATTAACTTTTTGATAAGACAAGTCGTTTTTTCTCCATTTATGAGAAACCATATAAAAAAAAAGATAAATATTTTTTCGAATTTATAAATAAAACTATTCCTTTGAGAATTTCTTCACTATGTAGAAAATTCGCCTTTTTTGTAAGAAATTAATCTTTATGGTTAAAAATCCATCTCTTTCGCATGAAATACATTCATTACAGTTGAAGATTCATCATTTCACCTGAAAATTCATCAGTTTGATTTAAAATTGATTTCTTCAACTGAAAATTTGATTGTTACATCTTCAGTGAAAGTTGATCTTTTCTAGTTCAAAATTTAATAATTATGATGGAAATTCGTTATTGAATTGAAAAACCAATGGTTTCGTTGAAAATTCACTTATTTCGTTGGAAAATCGATATTTTGGGAGAAAATTATCTATCTTTGAACAGTTGAATATTTATTATTTTATTCGAAATTTTATTTAGTTAAACTCTTGCGTTCGGTTTAAAATTAATTTTGGAAACTGAAAACGTTACTTTTTGGTTGGAAATGATCATTTTTGTAGTTTGAAATTCAACCATTTTGTTGAAAAATTGTATTCTTTGGTTTGAAATTAAATTTCCGTAAGACATTTAATTGATCTACTTGAACATAAATTTGTTCAATTAAAAATTCGTCTTTTTGGCTTGAAATTCAATTGCTTCAGTCTATTATTTAGATTATTGTTTGAAAATGTAACAATTTGTTTAAAAGTTAGTTTTTTTCTTAAAGTTAGCTTTTATTAGTATAATTTCTTAAACTGAAACTTTAACATAATATTTTCTTAGAATAGAAGCAGTATTTTGAAGAAGGAATATTTCCAAATTATAATAGGAAACTTGTTCAAATTATTCAATAGGAATTCATCATTGTT
>WSXT02240384.1:0-12919 GCA_011762715.2 Neuroterus valhalla
AAAATACAATCGAATAAAAGGTTAAAAGTATGTCTGATAAAAATAGTTATATCTAGTCGCTCACCAGTTGATTAAAAGTAGTTGATGCGTTGGACATTATTTATAATATATAACTACTTTTCTTACGAGGAAGTATCAATAATAATTAATAGAAAATAAATAGAGTACTAATGAACACTAAGAAAAATTGATCTTTCAAATGATTTGAATATCCTGTTTGGAAATGGAGGACTTCAGGTATATTCAGAATAAATAAGGAAGAATTCAGAAAAATTTGTAAGGATTTTATTGGATTCATAGAAACTCAGGATAGATTCAGAAGAATTCAGGACTTTATATACAAATAGTTTATTCCAATCAGGGACCCACAAATTCGAGAACCGTGAACAAGAAAAAACAGTGTATGCGTTAGACCACACTATTGAAGTGTAAGTTTCTCATGTGGAAGAAAAGAAGAGGAGGGTATAAGAGAAGAAGAGAACAAAAGAAGCAGAGAAGAAGGGAGTTAACAGATGGAGAAAAAAAGACAAGTAGAGAAGAAGAGAGCTCATTAAAGAAGAGAAGAAGAGTGGAAGTGTAGAAATAGGCGAAGAGAAGGAATGAAGAGAAGACGAGAAGAAAGAAGTGGAGAAAAGCGGAGAAGAGATTCAAGAGGAAAAGAAAAGGAAAGCAATAGCATAGGAAGCGAAGAAGATAGTTGAGGACAAACAGAGTAAAGAGAAGAAGAGAGTTTAGAGGAGAAGAGCAAAAGAGAGTGAAGCGAAGAAGAGGAGAAGAGGAACAGAGCGAGAAGAGGATTAAAGGAAGGTAAGAGGGTAAGTAAACTGATGAATGAAGAAAAGAATATGATCAGAGGAAGAAGATATAAAGGGAATAAGGAAGAGAAGAGAAGAAGGTAAGAAGAGATGTAGGAAAATAAAGAGTTGAGAAAAGGAGAAGAAGACAATGAAGGGAGGAAGAGAAAAAGGAAGCAGAAGAGAGTTAAAAAACAATAGAAAAGAGGCAGGAGACTAGAGGTGAAGGAAAGAAGAGAGATTTGAAAAGAAAATAATAAAATAGTTAAGGGAAGAAAATGGAAGAGAAAGAGAGGGTTTATAGAAAATAAAAAAAAATAAGAAGAGAGTTGGAAGAGTTAAGAGGAGGAGGAAAAAAGTAGGGAAGGGGAGAAGAGCGAAACAGAATAAGATGAGAAGAAAAAGAGAAGATGAAAATCAAGGGGAGCAGAGAAGAAGAGAGTTGAGAAAAGTTAAGAGAAAAAAGGAGAAGAGAGTTGAAAGAAGGACGGGGGGAAAGGAGAGGATAAAAATATAAGGGGGGTAAGAGAAGAAGAGGGTTAAGAGAAGAAGAAGGTTAAGGCAAACAGAGTAAAGTGAGAAAGAGAGTTTAGAGAAAAAGAGCAGAAGGGAGTTAAGAGAAGCAAAGAATAATAGAATGAGTGAAGTGAGAGAAAGAAGATGAGAAGAACAGAAGAATAGAAGAAGATAGTTGAGAGAAGGAAAGAAGGAGAGAAGAATAATGTAGAGAGAAGAAAAGAAGTAGAGAAAGAGAGTTAGGAAAAGGAGAGAAGAAGGAAAGAAGAGGAAGAGTTAAGGAATTAAGAGATCAAAAGAAGAAGAGAGGTGAGGGAAGAAAAGAGTTGAGAATGGAACAAAAGAAAAGAAGAAGAGGAGGAGAGAGTAAGAGATGAAGACAGTTAAGAGAGGAAGAGGATTAAGAGGAGGAAAGAGGAGAAGTAAACTGCTAAATGAAGAAAAGTCTATAATCAAAGGGAGGAGATATGAAGAGATTAAGGAAGAGAAGAGTAGGAAGGAAGAAGAGATGTGGAGAAGTAGAGAGTTGCAAAAAGAAGAAAAGAGAAGGAGAGAATGTGAGAAAAGGAAAAGAAGAGAGTTAAGAGAGGAAAAGAGAAAGGGAGAAGAAGAGAGCCAAAAAATAAAAGAAAAGAGTCGAGAGATGAAGAAAAGAAAAGAGATTTGAAGAGAAAAGAATAAAATAGTTAAGGGAAGAAAAGAAGAAGAGAAGGAGAGGGTTTACAGAAAAAAAATAAGAAGAGGGTGGAAGAGTCAAAAGGAAGAGGGAAAAATGTAGGGAAGGGGAGAAGAACGGTAAAGAATAAGATGAGAATATAGTTAAGAGAAGAAAAAAAGAAGATGAAAATCAAGGGGAGCAGAGAAGAAGAGTGTTAAGAGAAAAAGAAATGAAGAGAGTCAAGAGAGAAAGAGTAAAACAGAGTTCAGAGAAACAGAGAGTTAAGAGAAGATTCAAATTGCTACAAGTGGCTTAAGGCACTCATTTGCATGGTTCTGAATTTATGTATTCATGTATGTATGCACGAATGCATGTATGAATGAATGTATGTATAGATATATGTCTCTCAATTCCTGTTGATGTGAGTTGTTGCAAATAAAATTTTCGTTCAGTTAGGAATCGAGTCAATCTAGCATGGCCTTAAAATGATAATGAATTGTTAAAATAGCAGCGCTGTTGATAAGATAACTTCCGTGAGTTCTTAGTGTCCACTGTCATAAACTTTTGTAGAAACAGTATTAATTTAAATTATCGTTGCCTCCTTTGCACTGTGGAAATTGTTTTATTTTTGACACATTGGACCAATTAAATCAATCATTCAATCAATCAAATGATTTCAATAATTAACCAATGAATTTCGGAGTTCATAATATCAGAGCAGGCCGGAGGGAAATATCAGAGATAACTAAGCTGAGATGATAAAGTGTAATTTACAACGATTGGAATTCTTATCCAGCATCTGTATTGATTCTACGTCTGAGAGATATCAAAACCAGTTCTTATCAAACAATGAAAGTTCTTGAGATAGTTTCTTCAATTTAGCTCAGGAAAATAATGTCAAGAGCAGATAAAAGTTATGTTTGTAATAAATTTTTGATTTCGCAAATCAGGACTTTCGAACTTCTTCAAATTACCAAATAAAAAATTGTAAATGAAGTTGAAGTGCAATATAATTATGCACAAATCAAATTTATCCAATAGAATGAAATTCAATTGAAATTGTGAATTCCATCAAACCTATTGGATTCCGCGACCAATTTAACTTAATTCCAACTGAATTCCTCGAATTTGAATCAAAATTCGAGCTTCTTAAAAGTAAGTTTCAGGATAGAATGTAGGCAGATTTTTGAGAATTTATTTTTTTAATCCGTCCAAATTTTATTCTCGTTTTCAATGATTTTGGATGTTTAATAATATATTCAAACCTTTCGAAAATATTTCGAAAGATTCCAAAATTAAGAAAATTATATGTATAATTATTTATTAATTTTATAAAAAAAATTAAAGATTTTCAAAGGTAAAAGTCCCCCTTACAATTTACAAAATTTTCTAAGACTGTCTACTATATCTTTTTCTAGTCAACTACTGTACTAAATTTAAGTAATTGAACAGAATTTTGAGTAAATTGAACCGTCATTGCGAAGAAAATGAAAATAATCAAACTAGATTTAAATCAATTCTAGCATCGAAGCTGAATTGAGATTGAACTCAAATTGAGTTCAGAGGAAATTTCATTAGATGAAATGGAATTGGAAGGAATTACAATTAATTTTATTTAGTTAGAAACAATTTTTGATGGAAATACATAGAAATTATCATAGAAACGATAAAAAATTATGCTAAATTAAATTCGCTTGATCCAAATGGATCTTAACTGAATTTCAATTAAACAGTCATCTTCACTTCAATGTAAATTCGACCAAAAGGAAGGCTACTTGAAGTCAAAGTTCGAAATGAGTTTAGATGGAAGTTATCATAACTATGGGAGTATAAATTGAATACAGATTTCAACTGAATTCAATAGTATTCAACTCGAATCCTATAAAACTGCAATCTTATCCCATTGATTTAAGAAAGAGTTGAACTGAATTCAAACTGAATCAAAAGTAAATTGAATTGAATTAAAAGCGAATTCAATTGAATGATAAAATAATTATCTTAAATTGGAAGGAAATTCAATCGAACTGAATGTGAATTTTTTCAAATTCAAAACATAGGTCAATAAACCAGAATAAATTCAACTAAATTCAAACTGTACCGAAGTGAATGGAATTGAATTGAAAGCGGACCCTATTGAATTGGGAAAAAATTCTATTGAATCGAAAGTAAATTTCATTGAACTGGGAGCGAACACTATAAAATTAGAAACATAATTTAATAAATCAACAATAAATCAAATTGAATCAAAACTAAATTGGGGATGATTTGGAAATTGATTGACGAAAACAAAAATGCCAGAGTTATGGCATTTTCAAAATTCAAAACTATAAACAAAAATTAGGGTTTTTTGCCAAACAACGCAAGATATGAGAAAGAAATAAAGGACAAAAATGTTTCTTTTCGGGAGCCCTACAAGATGGTGAATACAAATTTTGGGATTTCCTCAAAAACTCGAAAATTCACGTTTCGATCGCACCAAAAATAATGGAAAATAATCTGTGAACTCGATAACTTTCGAAAGAGTGGTGATATTTGATCGTGCTTTGGCAACTTTGAGGGACCTAAAAATGCAAGTCAAGTTCGTTAACCAGCTGTTTTGGTTCAAAAATAGAATTTGAAAATTTTTTCGGACTTTTTTTTTCAAGATTCAAAAATTTAAGGTACAGTTTCTTGTTTTTGGTAAAAAGTGAAAAAATTCATCCCTATGATTTTTCATGTTAAAAACAAAATTGTCAGAGTTGTGGCATTTTCAAAATTCAAAAACGTGAACGAAAATGAGAATTTTTAGCCGAACAACGCAAGATAGGAAAAAAATGCTCCTTCTTGGGAGCCCTCCAGGATGAGATAAGCCTTACAACTTTTCGAGTTTTCTCAAAAAATGGAAAATTCAAATTTTGGTCGCATAAAAAATGATGAAAAATAGAAAGTTTCATTTTTTGGCCAAACTCTGCAAGGTACGGAAACATGGGAATGAAATAAACTTGTGCACCAAAAAAAGATCTACAAATCTGATAATGTCATCTTTTTGATACAAGTAGTTTTTGATTTATTTATAAAAAACAATAAAAAAACTGAAAAAAATTAACTTTTGGACAGTTGACACAAGATTAGGAAAAATCAAATAGACGCAAGTTCTTCACCAGAAAAACATCTTCAAATGTGTTATCAACTCCTTCAACAGAATATGCAGTTTCCAGTTCAAACAGGAAAAATAACTATAAAAATGAAAGAATAGAATTTTCGAAAAAAGGACCAAGGCTAACACATAAGATTAAAAGAAAGAAGTTATTCACTCAAAAAATATCTGTAAATTTGTTAGAACGTTTCCCATTGGACGCACAGTTTTTGTTGTAATCGTAAAAAAAAGTTAAAAAATTGAATTTCTAGAAAAGCTACACAAAATGTGAAAAGAATCAGGCCACAAAACTTCCTGACCGTTTTGGGCAAACTTCGATCGAGTGCGCAGCATGAGACACCCGATGAGAATGCAGTCGTAAAGCCGGAGAAGCTTTAACAAAAGAGAATTCACACTCATCAAATTGAAGAAGTCGACATTTCGCTTTCGAGTTCCAAAAGCTTTATATACCTAAAACTGAAGGAAGGTTAGAAGGCCGAGCGCGGAGCGCAAGGTACCATCGAACGCGAAGCGCGAGATCCAAAAGATGCGTGTCCTAGGCGCGCTGAACCTTGCGAGATAAAAGATCCGCGCGCGAAGCGTGAGATGAGAATGCGTCCGCGCAGCGGGCAGATTTCCTTTTTGTACCATTAAGCCATAATCAATTTTAGTGATCATACGGGAACTGGTTTTTTGGAATTGAGTCTCAATTGGAATCTCAAGTGAATTAGAAATAATTGAACTCTTCGGAGAATTAGTTTGAAGTCAACTCAAATAGTGAATGGGAAAAGAATTCATTTGAATTATGAGCAAATTCTATCGAAATGAGATCAAATTCTTTTCGACTAAAAATAAATCCAACTTAATCCAAAGTGTTAAACAAATTGATCGAACTATTAAAGTATCAATTCAATGTGAATTAGAATTCATTCGAAACCTATTCAAGTGAATTAAGAGGTAACCCTATTAGACTGAAAGCTTAGTCTTCTGAATAAAAAAGAATTAACTGTTTCCGAACTGAATCCGAAATAAACGCAGATTTATTTGAATAAAAAGAGAATTGTCCTAAATTGGAAGCAAATTCAATCGAACTGAATGTGAATTCTATCGAATTCGAAACATAATTCAGTAAATCGACAATAAATTTAACTAAATTCAAATTTTATTGAAATAAATTGAATTGATTCGAAAGCGGATCCTATTGAATTAAGAGAGAATTCTATTGAATCGAAAGCAAATTCAATTAAAGTAAAAGCGAATCCTATCAAATTGGAAACATAATCTATCAATAATATCATTTGAGAATAATAGAATTGATAAAAAAAAATAAGGAAAAATTTGTCAAAGCAACTGAGAATATCATACAGAACTTTGTCACGACTGTGAATATTCGATATTCTCCTTCAGCATTACGGATATACCTATATATACCAAATTTTGGAATCGCCGATTTTCGCCGCAAGACAGCGCTGCAAACGCGTCACTTGCCATGCATGGCTGCTATTCAAAAACGAAAAACGTCATCGCCATGACTGCCACTTCAAAAACGTAAAATTAAAATTATTTATTGATTGATGATTGATAAATGATTAATTATTGATGGATATTTGATTTATGATTAATATTTATTGATTTATGATTGATAATAATGATTAATTTCTGATTAATTGATGATTTATTGACGATTGTTTGATGATTGATGATTGGTGATGATTAGTTGACGATTGATGATTGATTGATGATTTATTGATTATTGATAATGATTAGTTGATAATTAATGATGATTTGATGATGATTGATTGATGATTGATTGATCATTCATTGATGATTGATTGATGGATAATTGACGATTGCTTGATTATTGATTGATGATTGATTGATTCATTCATTTATTGAATGATGATTGAATAGTTGATGATTGATTGATGATTGATTGATGATTGATTGATTGATCAATTGATGATTAATTGATGATTGATTGATGATTGATTGATGATTGATTGATGATTGATTGATGATTGATTGATGATTGATTGATGATTGATCAATGGTTGATTCATGATTGATTGATGATTGATGATTGATTGATGATAGATTGATTATTGATTTGTGGATGTTTGTTTCATGATTCATTGTTGATTGATTGATATTTGATTTAAGATTGATTCATGATTGATTACTGGATGTTTGATCAATGGTTGATTGATTCTTATTTTATGATTGATTGATGGTTGAATTATTGATTGATTGATAGTTGATTGATTTATGATATATTTATTGATACTGGATTTCCGATTGATTTATGATGAACTGATAGTAATATCAAATTTTCTCTTATTATATAATGTACTTTTATCAAAAGATTCTTCGGAAATTATCGCACTGTCAGATAAAACACAGATAAACAGACAAATGTTCAGACAGACTGACGTGCTTCTAGAAAATATTTTTTCTGGCTGAAGAGATCTTGTGCAACTTTGAATGACTAACAATTTTGGCGCTTTCCCTATTCACTGTACCTAGCGTTGTTTGGTACAGTAATTGAGTTCTGAATGGCCTCAATTGCATTTTCATGGCTGAGACCATGGTTTTGTGGTAGGAGACTGACATACTGATATACATGTTCATTTTCTGAATGAGGAGGACTCAAGACATCGAAGATAGACAGAAACTTGATAGGTCCAAAAATTCTATGTTCAACTATTCGTTCCACTCAGGTAGCCTCACAAGGTCAAATTAAAAACATTCAATAAATCAACAATAAGTTCAATTCAAACTGTATCGAAGTAAATTGAATTATCGAACTGAAAGTGGATTCTTTTGGGTTAAGAGAGAATTCTAATGAATCGAAAGCAGCTTCAATTTTCAGAATAATTCTGAAATCGAATTGAAATGTAATTTGTTTGAATGAAAGGGAATCCTGTAAGATCTAAAGTGAATTTGACTTGATTAGAACTCAATCTAAAATCTTCTCCTCCCCTCCCCTCTCCTCCCTTCTCCACCCCTCTCCTTCCTTCTTCCCTTCTCTCTTTTTCCAATTTCCTCTCTAGCTCCCTTTCAAATTTCCAAGCCCTCTTTACTTGCCAAACTACCATTTTCTCTGCTCAGTTATCCTTTCAGCATATAACCTAAGCAACTCAAGCTTACCCCCATAACCCACCTCAAGAATCTTTCGTGAGGTCTAACTACTCTTTTTTGCTACTTCTATCACCAAATGTCTACTCCATAACACACAACTCCCCATACTTGCACATCTTTCTTTTATTCCTGAAGCACATTTTCTTGGTCCTCTGCTAATAGTTGGTACATCATCCGCATATGCTAAAGAGTAAAGGTTACTGCTTCATATGATCTTGCCCTGCTTCCTATGATCGTGACTCCTTTCCCTTTCTTCTTTACCTTTTCCTCTTAATCTGCTAAAGCATTAAAGAAACAGTAGCGGGCTCAATAAGCAACCTTGCCTCAGTCCTCTTCTCTTCCAGAATTCTTCTTCTTTCTCATTTCCTATCCTTCCTATGAATCTGGTCTTCACAAATATTTCTCTTATCCTCCTAATCAACTCTTCACCTGCTCCCTTTTCTTTCATTGCCTGCCACAATATCCTCACTGAGTCATATGCTGCTTTGAAATACGCAAACAAGGCCGCAACTTTCTCTTTTTTCCGCCTCGATTTCCTATTCAGTAGATAGTTTAGGACGTAAATGTTATCGGTTGTTCCCATTCCTTTCCTGCAACCTGTCTGGTTGTGTGGGATACTCCCTTTCTCTTCTACTTGTCTCTCTAGCCAAGATTCGATGATCCAATATGTCCCCTGAGGTTTGACATTTTCCTTGTACCTCTCCACGAATTCTCATACACCCTTTTACTTTCTTAGTGTAAGGGGGGAGGGGGTAAGGAGAAGTAAGGAGAAGGGTAAGGAAGTAAGGTAAGGGGTAGTGTAAGGGGAAGCTTGAGATGGGTTCCAAACCCATAAGAAGTACTTAGAGTACCCTTTTTCTCTAGGATACCTGCATCACGAATCTTCGGAGATGAACACTTCCTTGCAAGGTCAGTGTTTACAAGGTAAGCCGGCGAATATATCTAAGAGTGCGAGGCGGTATTTGAACCCGTAACCAGCTGGAGTGTGTCGAACGCTCATGCCTTATAGCACAGTCAATATGTAAAATTTTGTGGAAAAAAATACCATAAAACATTTTTTTGCGGAAATCGCTAGAAGAGCATTCAAGAAGCTCCATCTGAAAAATGCGGGATCGTTCAGAGGGCCGGTTTCTGAGAAAACTCAAAAAGTTTTTGGAATTGATATATTTAGGAAATTATAGGTTTTTGGGAAAATTTGTAAGAACGAAAAATGTTGGAGGTAATGTTTTCTACCATTTTTCTCATTAAATTAACATGCTGCGATCAAAAATGCAATCAATGGATGGCGCTGAAGTATAAAAAAAAGCTTTTTCTCGCTTTTCAGCATGACAAAACAAATTTGATCGCAAAACTGCCAAGAAAAAAGTTGTTTGTCTCAAAAGCACCTAGAAAATTTATCTAAAAATTTTTCTTATCTGACTTACTGTTCACGCGTTACTTACTGTTCATGCTGTCTTCAGTATTTAACGTGATTTGAAATGGTTTTTAGAACGAGATGGACAAAAATGTACGAATAATTGTTGTTAAGCGTGCAACATGAAAAATACGCTTTTTTGGTACTTTAGCGACATCTGTTTATTGCACAAACCATCGCAGCATGTCGACTCTACAATTAGGCCCCACGACCAACTGACCACCCTGACACTCTAGCCTCACCCTTCTTCATTAGCGAAATCACTAATCCCGTCCTCCATTCTTCAGGCCATCCTTCTCCTCTCCATACTTTGTTACATATCCTTCGCATCTCTTCTGTCAATCCCCCCCCCATATTTGAGACCTTCATTCTCTATACATATTCTTTCTTCACCTTTTTCTTAACCCTTTTCTCAACCCCTTTCATTTATTTTCCTTCTGCCTTTTCTCGTTCAACATTCCTTCATTTTTCCGCTTTCTTCTACTGTACTCCCTTTTACTAATCTCTTCTCTCCTCCATTCTCTAACACGTTGCTTTATTTTCTCTTTACCTTCCTGACATTCCTCATCCTACCATCCTTTTCTTGTTATATCCCCTCGTCTTTTGGTCTCACAGCCTTTTTTACCTTATAAATCAAACCCTCCATTCTTTCTCTTATCTCCTTCACCTTTTCCTCTTTTTTTCCTCCAAGATTTTCACCAACAAAATTTGTTGAGTAAGCAATGAACTCGACCTAATACCAGCTGAATCCAAAATTGATCTGGAACCGATTCAACTATCTATTTACTATTAAAATGCAATCCGGTTTATTTCGGAATAAATCCAACTGAACAGAAACTGTATCCAAAGAAAAATAGAATTCAATGCAATCATTAATAGTGGATGTAGTTCAATTAATCTCAATTCAGTTACAGTCGGATTCTATTGAATTGAAGCAAATTCTGTTGAACCAAAAACTAATCAGAGTAAATTAAAACAATATTGAAGGTCCATTCAAATGAATTGAAAGCTAATTTTCTTAAATATGAAGTCAATCCTATCCAACAACTAAAAATGAATTCTATCAAATTGACAACATATTGAAATTGGATAACCAACAAATCAAACTAAATTGAAAGTTAACTGAAAATCGATGCGACTCTCCGAAATATAAACATTATGTTATTTCGTATCAGTTCAAAGTGCAGTAAGTGGAATTATAGGCGCGTGACATCGAAATAATGAAGACGCAACCGATTTTTTTTTATTTAACGATGATTAAGCCATTTCGTCACGATGTTTTTTCAATTCATAATATTCTATACATGGATAGTTCCTACTTGATCGTGCAAAATATGGAGTTATGTACCGGGACTTGAATTCGAGATTTTCAGTTATAAGGTTACTGATTTTTGCATGTATCAAAATATATAAACAAATATGGGTCCACCGCGGGTATTTTTCCTAATATATTATGAAAACTAAGCGAAAATAGAGCGAAATGTACAATTATTCAAACGCAACATCATGAGATTGTTTCCATTTGAAATAGATGACTTAAAAAAAAAAAATGTGATTCTAAACTGAAAAATTCAATTTTCAACTGGAGAAGTGGAATTTTCAACAGAAGTGATTAGTTTTCTTATGGGAAAGAATAATTTTAACCCAGATAGTTTTATTTCCAAATGAAAGAAGTAAAATTAGTACCGTAAAAAGACAAATTTGAAGAGAAAAAGGCGACATCCATTCAAAAATATGAAGTTCCTAAGCAAGAAAGACGAATTCGCAATATTGAAGTTGCATTTTCAACTTGGAAATATGGATCTTCAACCTCGATAATATTTGTTTTCCCGAAAATATGAACTTCCAGCAAGAAACTCAGATTTTAACTGGAAAATATTACTTTTTTACCTGAACAAAATTACCATTTGGATTTTGTGTTCAAAAAGTTAATTTTTGACCTGATAAAAAAAAATTTTCTGAAAAACAATATGATTTTCCACAATAATTGGACTAGTTTCATAATAACTCGAATAGGTAATCTTCAAAAAAAGGGATGATTCTTCCATCAAAGGAGATTTTTATTATAAATCCAGATTAATTGAAATAATTTAACAACAAAATTCCAAGAAAAGAAGTTGAATGACAAAAAATTTTCTAGAAAATAGTTAAATTTGGAAACCAAAATTGGAATAGTGAAATAATAACTCGAATGATAAATCTTTAACGGAGACAAATAATATTATGTACCACAGAAGATTTGTATTTTCCAATCAGGATGATTAGTTTTTCAGTGTCAAGAATAATTCTCAACCGAATATCAAACGGTGAAGTTAAAATTGTACCAAAAAATATGCTTGCAAACACAAAGACGTCATTTTATCCAAAATATGACATTTTGAAGCCATTGGGACGAATCCGTGATAGAAAACTTGTAATCTCAACCCAAAAGTTTGAAATTCCAACCAAGTTATTGACTTTCCTGGGAAATATGAAGTTCGAACAAAGAATTCAGTTCCAACTTAGGAAGATCACTTTCAAACCTAAAATAAAGTATGACCGGTCACAGACATTATTTTGGTCAAACGCCTACCTCTTTCCCAGGTCCAACGGAGGTGGAAAGGCACGCTTGTGATTGGCTACAGAAATAATTTTGGTCAAACACCTACCCCTTCCCCAGGTCCCGTGGGGGGAGGCAACCCTCCGGCGAGTCACAGAAATAGTGTTGGTAAAACGCCTACCCCCCTCCCAGGTCCCGCGGGGGGAGGGCCCTCTGACAAGTCACAGAAATAATCTTGGTCAAACGCCCACCCCTTTCCCAGGTCCCACGGAGGTGGTAACGCACGCTTGTGATTGGCTGCCGAAATAATGTTGGTCAAACCCCTACCCCTCTCCCAGGTCCCGCACGGGGCGGGAAAGCATTCCCATGACTAGCTACAGAAATAATGTTGGTCAAACCCCTACCCTTGCCCAGGTCCCGTGGGGGGGGGGGGGGCGACCCTCTGATAAGTCACAGAAATAATGTTTGTCAAACGCCTACCCCTTTCACAGGTCCAATGGGAGGTGGGAAGGAACGCTTGTGATTGGCTACACAAATAATGTTGGTCAAACCCCTACTTCTTTCCCAGGTCCCGCAGGGGGCGGGAAAGCACCCCTATGACTAGCTACAGAAATAATGTTGGTCAAACCCGATCTCTTTCCCAGGTCCCGTGGGGGGGGGGGGGGGTGCACCCCTCTTACGTGCCCCACAAATACTGTTGTCCACACCCCACCCCCTTTTTTGAGCCCCGCGGGCCCCGAGATGG
>WSXT02240384.1:12929-30679 GCA_011762715.2 Neuroterus valhalla
ACTGGTCACAGAAATAATGTTGGTCAAACGCCTACCCTTCTTTTAAGACCCATGGGTCCCGTAGGGCGGCTCGAGTTCAGCTAAACGAGCGTGAAAGCGTCCAGGTGAATTTTCTCGGGAACTATCACTCGTAAAAGAATAATGTTAGGAATACAAAATCTGTCTTTTTATGAGATCTACAAATTTTATAAGGAACCTTCTTTTCCAATTTTGCATATTAGCTGAGATAACCTAAGAAAACCATAATTTTTATGGTTTTTCCATAATCCCGCCATGAAAATAAAATTCATGACAATTTTTACTATCATATTTAAAATCATCGCATTAAAATACATAGGTTAACGCAGTGTGGCGGAAATAATGCATATCGCCTTTTTGGAAGTTTATCCCTAATTTTCTCGGAAACCATTACCCGTAAAAGATAAACGTATAAAACAAAAAATATGTACACTCGAACGCCGATTATTAGAGCGCCGATTATTAGAGTACGCCGGCTATTAGAGCGAGGATTCGCCGACTATTAGAGTGGCATTTGCTCCCCTCTACCCCCACCCTACTGCTGAGTCCAAGCGTACGCTCTCTTAGATTCCGAGAGTTACGAGAAAGTGGGGGCCCCTACCGTCCTCTAATAGCCGGCGAACCTGTTTCCCGTGTTGCTCTAATAATCGGCGTTCGAGTGTATTCCGATAAGATCTACGATTGAAACATTTTTTTATATTTTGCATATTAGCTGACATAACCCAAAAAACCATAATTTTTATGGTAGTTCATGAATTCACCATCAAAATCAAATTTGCGCCAATTTTCACTAGCAGATTCGTAATCAGTGCGTCAAAATACATAAGTATACGGAGGGCGAGGGAAATCGGACATAACACCTTTTCGAACATTTATCCAAAAATATGATTTCTATCATATCTCGATATAAAATTGAAAGCGACAGAATGTTTAGTAGTTTGGACGGAATTCAAACTTCAACCGAACAAAAAATGAAATTCGAGTAGTACTCCGCATTTACTTTCTTTTGTCTAATCCACCAATCTAAATTCCTCCAGATTGTGGAAGACGTACGGTATATCACTGGCATTGAATAATCGGAGATTATTGCTTATCAAGTAGATAAATTTATTTCTATCACTTATCATGAGTTCTCAGCAAACGAGCCAGGCGAAGATTCTTCATATGATCTATGACAACAAATCATCGCAGATTCGATATAAGGAGATTGAAATTTTCATTTACAAATAGAAATAGCACGGTCGTCTTCGTCCTTTTCCGCAATTTTTGGTGATATAATAAAAAAATTTGAAAATGAACCTATTGAATTTTTTTTCATTTTTGGCTTTCGCCGTGTGCAGTGTCAAAAGTATTGGTTTTCGTGGATTTTTCTATGAGGGAATGAAAGAACCAGAACCATCAGAGTGGAAAAGAGTTGATTTGGTGAAACACAGATGGATTACTCAACAGGTGGATCATTTTCGTATTCAAGATGATCGAACTTGGCGGATGGTAAGACAATTTTAGACAAATGAAAATTTGATAAATTAGCATAAAAAATTTGAAAGCATGGGTCTAAAATATTGATATGGGTAAATCACATCTGATGTAGTAAAAAAAATTGATGTAACCCATTACGATTGATCCTTTTTTTTAAATTTATAATAGTAGTAAAACATCTAACACAACGCCTCCTAGCAATACAGTACTGTCTCAGCAGACAGAGCAATAAAGTTCTATCTCAGAGACAATTCAAAACGATACCATCTTCACGGACAATTCAAGAAAGTACTATCTCGTTGGCCAGTGCAATAAAGTACTATCTTGCCCGTCAAACTTATTCTACTGTCTTTCATTAAGTTAATATTTTTGACTCCAAAATTCAACAATTTGGTGATCCTTTTTTCAACTTGACTGAAAAATCTTTTTCCGTAGAAAATTTTAATTTCCGGGTTGAAAATTGAACTATTTCGTAGAAAATTCATCTTTTCAGCTTCAAAATTGACTATAAAAGGTGAACTTTCTCTTCCATGAGCCAATAAACAAAGTTTAGAGGAGAATCTTATTTTCCTTGAAAGTTTTTTCTCTTTTTATTTAGAAATTGATCTTCCTCAGTGAAATTTTTATCTTATCTCCTTAAATTGCAATATTTGGTAAAAATTATCCTGTCTAGGTTGGAAGATTTAATTTAAATTGATTAGATAATAAATTCCGATATTTTTCTGATCATTCCTCTCCAACCTTGAAAATGTAATTTTCCCATTTTTGGATAATAATTGAACATTTTAATTTGGAAATTGAACTATTTGTATCAAAATTCTTGTACTATTTTGAAGATTGAAGTTTTTTGTAGCGAGTTCGTCCTGTAACTCGAAAATGCAATTGTTTAGTTAAAAATTAATCTGGTCTCGTTGACCTAACTGTTTTGTTATAAATACGTGTTATTTGGTACTAATTTGTGTAAAAATTGCAAAATTTTGGCGACAACTCATCCTTTTTATTTGAAGATCAAACTCTCAAAAAAATGCATAGCTGTAGGTTCAAGACTCGACTATTTTATTTGAAAATCCAATATCTTGGTTAGTGATTATAAATTTTCCTGTTTCGGCGAAAATTGGTCTTTTTGTCTCCAAAATTGAATATTTTTTGTTCAAAGTTCGAATCTTTGGGCTGAAAATTGAACCTTCATGTCGAAAAATTATTTTTTGGCTTGATAAATCAACGGTTAAGTTGAAATTTGTTATGTTCTGGAAAAAACTACAATCTTCGTAAAGCCTACAACTCTTCTCGAGGTATTACCAATAAATTCTGTTGAATAGTTAATTGTAGGGCGGCAATAAGCCATAAACTATTCGAACAAACATTCTACGAATATAACCTAAAATTATAAGTTTGATGGGAGGGATACCTCTCTATTGCACTGGCCGGTGAGATTGTACTTTCTTGCTCTGGGACCCGAGATAGTACTTTCTTGAATTGGCCGCGAAAATAGTATATCGTTTCGAATTGTCATCAAGATAGGACTTTATTGCTCTGTCCGCTGAGATAGTCCTCTATTCCTAGGAGGCGTCGAACAGTTCGAAGTATTCACAAACTTCGAAACGAATAAACCCCCCCCCCCCCTGCCTCTCAATTGAATCGAATTCCTCCCATCAATTTCTTAAGATCATTCCTTGAATATTACAAAAAATAGAAAAGAATTTCTTCAACAGACTTCACAGAGCTAAATGCTTCCAAAACAGAGGACTGATGGTGGAGGGAATTCCCTCTCAATAAATTGATGTAAAAGTTTTATATTGAAGTCAAGATAGAAGGTTCAAGATGAAATGTAAAAAAAAATCTATTCCCAAAAACAAAACTCAATTTTCTAACCGAAAGCAGATCAATTTTGTAACAGAAGATATTATTCTTCAACGAAGAAAAATGATTTTTCAACGATATAGTTAGACGTCGAACTAAGAAACAGATTATTTTATATGCATGCAACAATTATATTTGAAGGCCAATTTTCGACTTTTACTACTCAGGAAACTACTTTAATTAACAAATGCACTTATTGGCTACATTCCAGCATTTCAACTTTTTTCGGATTATTTTGTATACATATTCCTGAACAGAATACCCCTTATTTCGTGATATTACCAACCAGTTATTTAGCAATGATTTTTTTCTATGAAACGGTAATATCTGATATTCATTTCAATAGCTTGATTAACAAATGCATTATTCGGCTATTTTCCAGCGTCTGATTGTTATCAAACTATCAAAAAAAAAAGTTTGAATGTCTCTTATAAACAATTGATTGCATTGAAAAATAAGTTTATATGTTAAAAAATAGCCAAATAATGCACATTTTTGAGCAAGAAATGATAACTGAATAAGTGGCTGTTAACTCCGTTAAAAAAAACGGTATTTTATTTGTAAAGATTTATTTTTCTTTATTAAATGATGAAATTTTGTTCAAACAATTGTTGAGCATAGTCGGATGGTTGACTTGATTCGGAATGTTCCGAAAAATGATGCAATCAGTTATTAAAGTTAATCAAATGAAAAAACAGAGTTTGTAGCTCTAAAAATAACTAATAATGGATTTGGTAATTAGATTTGACCGAAAAACTATTAGGTATATTAGAAAGGTATATTATTTGTTAATATATATAATTGTTCATGAAATAACAAGAATTTGTTCTAAATACGTTTTCTATCTGAGAAGACGAATTCTCAATAAAATACTAATATTTTCTAGAGAAAAGATAATTTCCCAACATAATCGTTGAAATATCAACAAAATAGTAAGATTTTTAACCGCGGCAATTATCATTCAAGAAACGAATGATTCTGAAAAAGGGGTTTGACTTTCCAACAATTCGTTACATCTCCAATATTCCAAATAAGAAAAATTTGAAGTTTATGTTCTTTTTTATTCACAATGTGTCCCTCAAGGATTTACATAACTTCCGTTCCTTTACATACATACAAAAATTTTCTTCTTTTCTATAAGCCTAACTTATTTTCTAATATATATATATATACATATATACACATGAAATTCTTATTTGTACGCATAACACATAACACAACGAGATGAGATGTCTAAAGTACGACGAGCGAGCGAACGAGTGATGGAGTGCTTAAGCATTTCTATATATTATCGATTTGAGCGTGCGAGCAAGAAGGAGGGAGCGCAGCTTAACCTTATTCTACTTATTATTACTGTACTATTTTATCTACCTTAATTGTTGTGTGACTTCCGTTTTCCTTTCCTTTTTTTTCTCTTTAAGCTCAACCTTTTCCTTTACACAATCACCCTTTCGTTCTATCTCATTCGCTCTTCTAGCTTCCTCCAACTCCCTCATCCACTCCTCCCTCTGTCCTTCCTCCCTCAGAATCATTACCACGTTCTCTTACCAGCTTCCTTTATCTTCCATTCCTCTCATACATCCTTCTCATACATGTTCCCATGTTTCTTCTTCCCCTCACATATTCTGCACTTTCTTTTCTCATTTTCTTCTCAATACCTTGCTTCCCTGACCTCGGTCCCCAATCTCAATCTTGCTATTCTTTCCACCTCTCCTGTCCTCCAACCCCTTCTCCAAATACTTTGGTAGTACTCCCTTTTTATCACCTTATACCATTTATTGTATTATGACTCCTTAATCCTTCCCCATCTTTCTAATAATTGACTTTCCTTATCCTTTTCTTCTAGTTCTTCAAAGCATACTCCAATTCCCTCTCCTATATTTCTGTGCGCAAGAAGCTCCCTTCTTTCCTCTTCCCATTTCGTTAACTCAATCTCCCTCCCTCTTCTCCCTTCCACCTCCTTCAGACATTCTTTAACTGATTTTCCTCCCCTTTCCTTCCTTAGCTTTTCTTCAAATTTCCATGCCCTTTCCCCTGCTCGGCTACTTAATTTATCCCTTTGCGTTCCTTCTCTCACCATATATCCAGGTGTCCTCCAATCCACTCCTAACGTCCATCTAACATATCGCTCTTGTAACTTTTCCATCTCTTCCATTTCCTTCGATCCCCATATTTCTGCTCCACATCCTAACACCAGCCATACCAGGGTATCAAACAACCATATTTCCCTCTCTCAATCTTTCTTGGATCTTCTTTCTCCTATACCCTATACCTGCTTCATTGCCCCTGCCGCTTTTTTCATTCTTTCTCTTATATGTGCCTTATGATCTCCATTCGCTTGCAGGGTGTATCCCAAATACTCAAACTCCTTTACTTCTTCTATCTTCGCTCCCTCCCATCTCCCAGTCCATACTTTTTTTCTTCCCCCTCCATTTCTGAACCTCATTATCTTCGTCTTTCCTCCATTCAATTTAAATTTCTCCTCATCTAAGTATTTCTCCAACCCTGTAATTAGCCTCGCCATTCCCTCTTTATCTTCTGTCATCATTACTAAATCATCTGCGTAAGTCAGTGTATATTTCTTCATTTTTCCTATTTTCACACCTCCCCATCCTTTTATATTCATTCTTTCTTCCAAGTCCGAGATCAAGATGTTAAATAAGAGTAAGCTCAGAGGACACCCTTGTCTTACTCCTCTCACCAACCAGAAACTATCGCCTACTAGAACGGCTACTTGCACCCTGCTTTTTGTCTTACGGAAGATTTCCGAAACTCTCTTTATCAGACCTTCCCTTATACCTTTTTTCACCATAACCTTTTCCAACTCTTCCCGGTCTAGAGAATCGAATGCCGCTTTCATCCTCATATTTATTATATAATTTACAACATATATCTTGTCCATCATCCCCATCCCTTTCCGAAACCCCGTCTGATTCAGTGGCACTATCTTTTTTTCTTCTACTTCTTTCTTCAATCTCTCCGATAAGACCGTCACATATATTTTGTACAAGGTTGGCATTAGTGTCACTCAACTAAAACAGATTAATTTCTTAACCAACAGTTGTACCCTTGAATAAATAAACATTCATTTTGTAGCGCTATTTTCTTAATCAAAAAGAATTGATTGATGGTCTCTTTCAATAGCGCACAAAGTACTCTATTCGAAAGAAATTAGGCTAAATGAAACACAGAATTTTTTGGCGCCACTCCTTGCTTGGGACAGATAGTCCGGGCGCTCGAGAGGGGTCGCCGTATGCACTCCTATGTCCAGTCAGAGACTTTGTTTATTTTCATGTTTTTTTGGTGCGGAAAATCGATTTTTTGAGATCTCTGGGCCCAAAACCAGTCAGTTTTCTTGTTATTAACAATTTGATTGTTTAAATCGATATATCTTGTGATCAGCAACATTTACGGAATTTTTGATCGATAGGATTGATTGCAAACTTTACTACGAACATTTTTCACTTTTAACTACGCAAAAATCTCGATTGAAACAAAAGTTACGGGCGAATAAGTGCAAAAATGTTGTAAATACGCGCTCTTTTCGCAATCACTCGATCAAAGTTTGCCTGTACGATTGCTATTGAGACTCATGATAACTCATTTTTAAGAATGCATCCGTAGCTTCAATTTGAGCCCTTAGACACCTATTTTCAAGCCTCAAGAATAATTTACAGCCCCCCAAAGGTGACATTTTTACCGGAAAATGACAGTGTCTATTGTTTATGTCCCTCTCGTTCAATGAATTCTAAATATTATCAGGGAAACAGTCATCTCATATTATTTCTCTATAAGAAACAATCTTTTAAGCCCTAGTAGCGATTCCCGAGGTAAGTAGTTGCTGAATAATCGCCGTTCTTGTAGCGCCTGCATGGCACACCCGCGCCATGTGCGACTCTTAAATCGGAGGAACAATACGGGATGACTGCTTCCCTGATAATATTTAGAATTCATTGAACGATAGGGACATAAAAAATTGACATTCTCATTTTTTGGTAAAAATATCACATTTGGAGGGCTGTAAAATTGTTCCTAAGGCTCAAAAATAGGTGGCCAAGGGCGCGAATTTATGCTACGGATATATTCTTCAAAATTAATGGTAATAATTTTAATAGCAATCGTACAAGCCAAATGATGATCGAGTGATCGCGGAAACAGTGCGTATTCACAACATTTTTGCACTGATTTGCCCGTAACTTTTGTTCCAATCGGAATTTTCGCAAAGATAAAATCGAAAAATGTTCGTAATGAAATTAACAATCAATCCTATTGATAGGAAATTCCGTAAATATTGCAAAAGAAGAGATATATTGATTCTAACAATTTAATTGTTGATAACCAAAAACCGACGGTTTTTGGGCCTGGAGACCTCAAAAAATCGATTTTCCGCATCACAAAACATGAAAATAAACGAAGTCTCCGACTTAAGTAAGTAAGTGAGAAAAAGATAAAGATAACCAGGAATCTATATGCCAAAAGGGAGCGGAAACCATTGAACGCCGAACGATTCAGGACAAGAAAAGGTAAAGAGAACCTCACGAGCTTCAATAAAAAAGGTTTACTCCAGACCAAACAAGCGATAATCCATATAAAAAGGGTATTAGGTAATGCGGGATCTAAATATAAGATGATCCGAACTGAGAAAACTTGATGAAGATTATAACAAAAATAATAAAGACAGAAAAATATAAGGAAAGGTAAAGAAATATTACACAAAGTAAGGGTCGACAGAAAACTACTAGCTCAGTCTAGACAAAAATAGAAGGGGGGGGGGGGGGGGGTTAGTTTTTACAAAAAACATGATAAATGAATAAAAAGTAAAAAAATTTAATTTGGAATAAAAAGATAAAAAAAAAAAAAAAGAAAAAAAAAAAAAAAAAAAAGAGGGGGGGGAAAAAACAGGAGTGGGGGGAAAAAAAGGAAGGGAGGGGGGGGGGGGGGGGGAGCTACGTTAATACAAAGCTCATGTTAAATGACAGAAAAAGTAAACAATTTATTCAGGAATATGAAAGGAATCCAAACATAGGCATATCATAAAAGAATGCAATAAAGCCATACTGAAAATATAGAACAATTCGAAAATGGGTGCAGGGATCTCGAAATCAAACATTGAAATTTGCACAAAGATCAGGAAAATAGGGAGGAATCGCAATCAAATAATCTTGAAGGACAAATTGTAGAAAAGATACAATATCAGTCTCCAAATAACAATATTAGACGTTGACGTACATTATAATAATGGAATCAATATCAGAGGTCATCAAAAGGCGATAAAATTAACGGACAAAAGTAGGTGCAAAGAGGTTCTTGAAAATAAATATGTGGGGTTCTCGGAAACAAACTCGAAAGGAGTTCTTGAAAAAATGAACTCCAAAGGGGTTCTCTGATAGCAGACACAATGGGGTTCTCAAAAGGGGTTCCCTCAAATATACACAACGGGGTTCTCTTGAAGTAGATACAGAAGGTTTTCAAAATTGAGGTCCTCAAAAAAGAGGTTCTCTAAAAGTAGACAAAAAAGGGGGTTTCTAAACGTAGACCAAAAAGGGTTCTCTCAAATGAACTAAACAGTGGTTTACTTAAATAGACACAATGAGGGTTCTCTAAAAGTAGACACAAGAGGGGTTCTCTCAAATAGACACAAAGGAGCTTCTCTAAAAGTAGACACAAAATGGGTTCTCTAAGCTTAGACACAAAAGGGGTTCTCCTAAATGAACTAAACAGGGGTTCTCCTAAATAGACACAAAAGGGTTCTGTTAAATTAGACACGAACGGTTCTCGAAATCGGGGTTCTCAAGAATAGACACATTGGAAGTTTTCACAAATAGATACAAGAGGGGTTCTCTAAAAAGTAGACGAAATGAGGGTTCTCTAAAAGTAGACACAAAAGGGGTTCTCTCAAACAGACCCAAAGAAGGTTTTCTAAAATTAGACACGAGAAGGGTTCTCTTAAATGAACTAAACAGAGGTTATCTTAAATAGACACAAAGGGGTTATCCTAAAGTAAAAACAAACGGTTCTCAAAATTGGGGTTCTCAAAAATAGACACAATGGAAGTTCTCAGAAGAAGACACAAAAGGGGTTCTCTAAAAATTAGACACAATGAGGGTTCTCTAAAAGTAGACAAAAAAGGAGTTCTCTCAAATAGACACAAAGGAGGTTCTCTAAAAGTAGACACAAAAGGGGTTCTCTTAAATGGACACATTAGGAGTTCTCAGAAATATACACGAAAGGGGTATTAGGGTTTCAAGATCAAGAAAATGGGCACGATAGAAGGATCAAAATTCAATAATTCACCACTCAGGGACGCCATTATCACGAAGGATCGCTATCAAAGGTATTAGTTTCCTAAAATTGACGAGAAAAGGGAATATTGGATTAGCATTAAAAAAAAGCATTGAGTCTCCAACTAAAAAAGGCCACTAAAAAGGGCATTGAGTCTCGGAATAACATGTAAAACTTTCAGGATCTCATTATCAAAAAAAAGTCATTGAGTCTCAAAACAACATGGGAGTCGAAATAATTATTGGCATTCGGCACTCTGGAACACAAACAAAATTAGAAACGCATATTATCCCACATCAATAAAGTTGGATAAAAAATGTAGCATGTTGTAAAAATAAGCGATAAGTGAAAGGCAATTATTGAAAGACGAGTGACGATCCAAATGAATGAAACATAAAATAAATCACAATAAGAAAAAATAAATAACGAAATAAAACGAAAGAGGGGATCGCCGAATTTTCTACCCTTCGTGAGAGGAAGAGAGCATCAAATTTGAGATGAGTTACGCGAAATGAATATTGTGAGGTTGCGGAAAATCAGCAACGCCACAATTTGTTACCTAAAATGATACATTCATAAACAAGGGAGATTTCTTCGGTCAAAAAGTAAAAATACGTAAACTGAATTGTTGAATTTCCTAAATAAATGAACGTTTATTCTCCACGATTGAATCAATGTTCATCCAAAACCTTCCACATGAATGATAGAAGTTTTAACCGAAAGAAGAAAACTCCAAACACAACAGTTGAGTTTTTGAGCTGAAAAGCGAATTTCCAAACAAAAAGTTATTTTTCAACTAAATAGTCGGATTCTTAACCAAAAACGATGAATTGTGAACAAAAAATGAGATCGTTGAATTTTAGGAAGAAGAAATTAATTTTAAGACGAAAGGAAGAATGAATCCAATAGATTCTCAACCAAAACAGATAAATCTGCAACCGAATAGTTATTCTTTAAACAAAAAAAGTATTTTATTCATACAAAAATGATTTATTTATACCCAAGAGATATTCAGCAGTCGAGACTTAAAGAAACATGAAACAAAATTGTTGAATTATCAACTAAAGGACTTATCAAACCTAATTTTTAGCGTTTCTTAGAGAACGATGAATACTACAACGGCACGGGACCAATTTTGATAATGTTAGGCGGTGAGTGGAAAATTAATGAAGGATTCTTGGGTGCTGGATTGATGCACGAAATTGGGGCTGAGCATGGTGCACTCATGTATTACACAGAGCATCGTTATTATGGGGACAGTAAACCTTTTGAGTAAGTTTCCACAAGAACAATTAAGAACTTTTATAATATCAGTACAAAAAATGTCACGACTTCCCATCATTCGATACAAATAATTAATGCATAAAAATTTCTTTTCATTCCAGAGACGTTAGCACGGAAAATCTCAAATATTTAAACGTAGATCAAGCATTAGCGGACGTAGCCTATTTCATAGAATCCATGAAAAAAGAGAGGAATCTCAGCAACACTATGGTGATTGTTTTCGGAGGATCGTATGCTGGAAATATGGCAGTTTGGATGCGGCTCAAGTATCCTCATTTGGTCCAGGTAGGCTGGAGTCAATAATAAAAATACAACTACCATCCGATTTGGTTCTGCTTTTAAGGATCTTAGAAAATATAATTTGGAGAGAAGAGGGATTCTAACTTCTGTATCATTAGGAGCGAGAGTAAGGTTGCTTCTATTTACGATTGGGCGTCCGATTAAATTCTAGTCAGTTGTGTCCCTGGTGTTCTCCAAAGTCCTATTTCCTATCTATATTACGGTTTGAAGCCCAACTTGGGTATCCGGCGATGGTCCTGTTGTACTTTAGAACCAACCCATTAGCGGGAGAAGAATGAAAGGCCAGATAACACACGGTTTTGGTATAAGGAGTACGATTCTCTTTTTTCTATACTTGAACTTTAGGACGCTAGATTAGCTGAAGTATTAGAGTTAAACTCACACGGACAAGAAAATCGGTGATCGAATGAAAAAAATAGCGAAGACAAGGTGGGAAACATGTGTGTTTCGGAGTATGATGACTCGCGCTAGATTGCATGGAGGAGTTTTTTTTTGCAGAATGGTGGAAAAATATGCAAACCGACACCAAGGATGGTTAGCACTTCTCGGCAGTGTGGGGTTTCCGATCTTGGTGAAGATGACGAGATTTTGTTTTCACCATTTACCCACTGAAAAACCACCATCTTCTCCTTGGCATTATTCGCCCCGGAACCGCTTTTGCATTACTTTAGGTTTCCCCTAAAGGCCTTCTTCGTAACGCTCACCTTATATCCGGTTGGCCCAGATTCATCGGAATCATCTTTTAGGGCCTCTACAACCCCTTTTTGTCCGTGGAAGGTTCTAAGTCAAAAATCTCGACCTCAACTCGAGAAACAAGCTCTCGCACGTTACCGTTGTTGCCGACTACTCCCTAGATAGCAGAGGACAGCTTCTCCTTGCCCTCTGATTCACTGCTGACCTCTATCAAGATCCCTTCGTCCTGCGTCAGCCGAATTCTCTTGACTTTTACGCCATGGTTTTCTGTCTGCACAGCACTCCGGATCCCACGCAGCACGCTAGACAAGGTAAACCCCTCAGCAAGTCTGTGGAGCACCGCCTTGGGTCATGCTCGTTCGAATGTCCTCCCCTTCTTTGTTGTTTTTGGCCTCTCCGTCGGCTCTGCCTCCTTCAAAGAACTCGAAGTTACAGGCGTGAACCTTCGCGCCTGAGTTCTCATCTTCTTTTGCGCAGGTATCAATGCGCTCGTCTCCGGGAGACTGTCGACTGGGTCTCTTGGCCTCTTCCCTTTGGCAGAGGCCGAAGATTTCCCGGCATCTGCTACTGTCTGAGTCCCCACACTTTTCGCCATTATCTTCTTTGCAGACAGCTTCGTGTTTTGAACCCTCCCTTCGTAAATCCTCTTGACCATTTCTTGGGTAAGACGAGTTTCAAAGTCCGCTATCCAGCAGTCTGTGAACCGCACACTGTCTTGCACCTTGTCGAGGGCAGCAAGTGCTTCGTCAAGGCTTTTTGTGATTTGCGAGTGCATACGACGTTTTGTCCTGCAAAAATCCTTCATTTCAATAAGTATGCTCTCCAGCTTTGCTATGCAGCTTCGAGTCTGCTTCACAACTTCGTTCTTTCGAACCTAAAGAAAGTGACATTAGTCCTGAATTTTTTCGTGTATTTGACTCCTCTTCGAATCCATGGAGCCAGCGCTGGCCACCGGGGCCTTCACCCGGTTGGAACCATCCGGGAGATAGATACTCATTTTGGGTATTGCGTTGTGAATACACTTACTCATCGTTGATTTGTTTGTCGGGGTTTCTTCCCTAGCTTGTTTCTGTCCACCCTGGATGTTCGATTTCCCCGGTACCACCCGTATCTGGGAGGAATCCCCCTATCCGCAACCTGGGGAGGCACCCGATGGGGGGCTGGCAACACCACACGGGTATATGTTAGAGTGGGAGCAGATCAGTTCCCCGGGGGCTAACTCATCGGTCTCCGGTGGCGCGTATGTGTGTGTTATAGCGGACCTGTCGTTCTCAAAGCTGATTTACCGTTCCCCGTTGGTGTGTGTGCGCGTGCGATAGCGAATCTGTGTCCCTCAAAGTCGACCTCCCGTTCCCCGATGGTGTGTAGGCGTGTCCAAAGGATACCCTGTGGTTCTTGAAAGTGACCGACTATTTCTCTAGTTATGTGTAGGTGTGTTTATAATAGCGATTCTGTGGTCGAATAAACGCTTTACAGATCAGGATTACATAATGAGGATTAAGACTTGCTCGTCTATTGACAACAGGATTAAGGCGCGCCATGGCGATGAGCGCTTTTCTTCGATTTCCCTGATATGTTGCTCCCGATTGAGACGTTTGTGTAGTTTACCTACTAAGTTTCTAAAATAATTTTTTCATTCTATTGGTTTATTGAATATTTTGGTTGAAATCATTTCATTTGTCTTCCTGACTAAAAGAAGAATTGATTCTGCCTGATTGATTTTCATCCTCATGAGTCTAGACCATCAATGATCTCGAGAGCTTTGCTAGGAATTTTTAGAATTTTGGGGTCGGACGAAGAGGAAGTGAATTGTGCGTGTAATCGGCGTGCATCCTGATGGAAACTTCAGGTACCATAGAAATATCATTCACATAAAGATTGAAGAGAACAGGTCCTTGAATGCTGCCTTGGGGCATACTTGTTCGTATGGCTTTTTCGGTCGAAAGTGTTTGACTCATTTTGACCGAGAATATCCTGTTAGGAAGATGAGAGTGTAAATAAGTCATCTTAAAAAATTGTATTTTTTTTTAACAGCTCTAAGAGAAAGGAATTTTCTGAAAGAATTTTCTTGAAATCGAATCATGTCCAGGTTCTATGTTGTTTTTGTTAGTCTTGATTTGTTTGGTTAGTTCTTACTTAGGTTTTTTCTGTAATTACCCTTTCTCCGCATCTTGAAATAATAAAAGACAATTGTTCTGCAGTCAGGGATGTGTTGTTAGTATAATGGTTCATAATGTGTTGAAAAATTACTTTCAAAGTTTTCTGCTTGGAGATTATCTCTGATCTCTAATTCGCCGACTATTGCGTTCCAATTACCACACCTGCATTCTTAGGTTCAATCCGTGATTGTTTTTTGGAAATAATAATTTATTCTTTTAGGGATGCAGCTTTCAGTTTGCCGATGCGTTTGACGATGTTCATTACGAGTTTTGATGAGGCTTCCTATCTCAGGACTGAAATATAAATCGTATTTATTGAGCGTAGTTAAAGGGACTGCAGTCTGAATAGCGGTTCTTATGCTACAGTTCGATTAGGATTCTAAGGTCTCGGTGAAAGTCTGCCTATTTGCTTTTGCAAGGTTCCAGCAAGGTATGATTCCGGAGGTTCTTCACAATTCTCGAAAGGCCAAGAAGTCGATGTTCCGATTAAAGTTCGTTCATAGTAGTAGTGTCCTAATGTAAAATAGTTCGTCTTGACGATTGCGATGCCAATAAGGTCTGATGCATGTTTAGTAATATGGGTAAGGAATTCATGTTTATCTAGGTAAGAGACAGATGGATTCCTATCCATTATGAACCTGGGAAGCTTAATCCCAGCTCTCCGTCGTTATACTCTTTCCAACTAGATTTTTAGCTTCAAAGTCACCCGCAGCAACGACGGAAGATGCGACTTTCGAAATTTCTTTTTAATCATTTTTAAGAAAGTCACAAGTAGGGGCATGATGAACAGGAACAACTGCATATGGGTTCTCATGTTTTTTCGTTTCCACATCAGTGGCTTCGGGGGTCAAGTTTAGGACTCACTTCGTCATGTTTTACATTTTATCAAATAGAAATTGCTGGTGCCCTGTTTACGTTGCTTTTAGATAGTTTATAATCACCTAGTTCAAGTTGTAGGGATTCGCAGAGTATGATTAAGCTGAGCAGACAAATTGTAATTCTGATTCTTCCAATTTCCAAGGTTGTTGCTTTGTTGATCAGTATAACTTGTTCAATTTTTGTGTCTTTAGAAGGAAGACTTCGAACAGCGACAATTATTTGACCAAACTTTTCTTATGCAATGCGGAAGTATCTTTGAGTTTTAGTCTCTTTTCTATTCTTGTTTCATTGCAGGTCTTAACAACATTGTCATAGGCGATTTTATTGCTGTAAAGCGGTTTATTCATTAATAGCGAGATATTAACGAGGGCTTCTTTTCATTGAGGATAGCCATGACTTGGTGGAAACAATATTGCAAGCTGCTTGCTAGGGGTAATATTATTGAGATCGTTGGAAGGCTCAGAATCGTTACTTTCAAGTGGCTTCCTAGACGTTTTTTTCGAACTTCGCACAGCGTCTACAGTCCTCTGGGTGGTTATGCGACACTTCGCGAAAGAAGCTTGTCGACTACAATCTTCTAAGCAGCTGGAACTGGTTTGCGCGTCATCACCTTTAACGCAGCGGGAGGTAGCGTGACACATGCCAGAAACGTGATGAAGTCGATGCCAGTTGTAACATAGCAAGGTCTTTTTTTGGTTTGCCAAAAGTCTCCAAATCGATTTCCTTCAAAGCCAGGGACTACAGTTTAAACAGGCCTGTTGCTCGTGGTAAACTATAGACAGTGATTAGTAGCATAGGCAAGGTTTTTTTAGTTCATTTGATGCGAATGCGGCTAACAGTAGTGAAAAAAGCATTCTTCCTCTAGTTCTTCATAAAGTGAGTCTTCGGGTTGAGAAAAAGGGACGTTTCTAATATCGAGTTTGATAAGCAGCGACTAGACATTTTTGTGAAGGTAATATTTGAAACCGGCTTCTTCAAGATTGAACTACGGGTTTATTTTGGACAGAAGCTTGAAGGATTTTATAGAGGAATGTGTAAGGATAGTTGGCTCCGTCAGCGATCACATGATTGGAGGTATTTTTTTTCCTGATTATTTGGTTGATTTTGCGTTCACGGCAAGAGGGCCAGTTTTCGAATTGTTGTTAGTGGGTCAAGCAGCGGTCTTGGCACTGCTAAGTTTAGATGAGTCTATAAGATGAGACAGATTCATCCGAACCTGATCTTATTTTTGTCCTGCGTTTCCTCAACGAGGTAATCGTCCAGGCCTTCTCGTTTATTTTTTCTGCTGTTGCTCTATTTCCTGTTGATTCTGATGGCGGCGCAATCCCTCCTGGGTTGAAAGGCATGAGTTGCTTTGGCTTCTTGGCTCGTTTCTTATCTTCGTAAGTCCTCAATATCAACACATCAAAGGACGAACTCGCAATGCGTAAGACGACCCACATTTATGCTGTTCTTGTTTAACGGTGCGCATCAGCCAGATACGACATGGAGGGGACGCCCGGCGATTGGTCGTGCTCTAGGTCGAGCGAGCCGATCCATGTGAGGTTTAATGCAGCCGATCACGACTCAAGCTAAATTTATCGTGCCACTCTTTCTCTCATCGCGTTGCACTCGCTTCTCACTGGTTCTCTCTACTAAAAATGCAGGGAATCACTTCATGAATTATGTAGTTGTTATCCTTGTTGAAATCTTCAATAAAAACTTATAAATTAACACAGTTACGTTTTCGACCATAAAGATTAAATTTTCTCCAAGACAAAAAATATCAAACTCATGAACACAAGTTTCAAAAGAGAGTTTAAATTTTCTATGTAAAATTTTCCTTCGTCAAGAACAAAAGAGAATGAAATTCTTTGGATATTCAGTCGCAAAAAACAAATTCTTCGCAAAATAATCGAATAGTTGAATTTTCAACAAAATAGTTAGATTTCAGTCAAAATGATTCAATCTTTAAACAGAACAGATAAGTTTCCCATCCAAAAACTGCTATTTTAACTTGGGAAAGAGCATTGGCAAGAAAGTAGATAAATTCACAACAAAACAATTTTCAAGTGAAAATATGCTATGAGAACAAAACAACTCAATTTCAAACCGAATAATTTAATTTATGAAAAGCAATACGAATTCCTTAATGATCATATAAGAGTGGACTGTTTAACTCGAAGGAAGAAACTTCAAACCTTTCAAAATTCAAATCAACCCTCAGAAATGTAATGAGTTGAAGCGGAATGAAATCAGAGGGGCCCTAAATTAGAGGATAGATGTTCTATGAATTTCGTTCATGTATCCTAACGATAACGATAAGATAATATGCCTCCTTGTTATCATTACCATTCTTCTCTTTTTCTTTAGTGTCATCTCGATCCCATCTTCGAATTATTTCTTTATTGTTTCATTTCTTCATTTCAATATTTCAGGGTGCATTAGCTAGCAGTGCCCCCGTTTACGCAAAAGCAAACTTTCATGGTGATTATCAAAGAAATTATTAATATGGCTTGATGTTAAATATACTAAAATTGATTTTTCCTGCAGAATATTTGGAAGTTGTTACAACATCGCTGAAAAAACACAGTGTGGAATGTGTTACCGAAATCAAGGAGGCTATTGTGTTAGTGCAAGAAATGATCCAAACAGGAAGAGAAGGAAAAACTATCAAAGATGAATTTAAGTAAAAAAATAGTTTCATTTCTAAAAAATATTCAGGACAGAGAAATAATGTTCATTCATAGACGAACATTAAATTAGGATGCCGGAATAAATTCTTCTGAAAGAAAAAGAGATAAATTAAAAAATTAA
>WSXT02240385.1:0-15656 GCA_011762715.2 Neuroterus valhalla
CAATTTTAAATTGAAATAATTTTAATCTATTGAAAACGTGAAATTTCAGACCCTTCAAATTTAGAATTCAGAGATATACTTCAAAATAATCCATTTTTCAACCCTCGATTAGAACTCATTCAATTGAAAATTCTATCGATTCGATTTTATTCAACTGAGCGTAGTTGCATTCTAAATATTTAGATTCAATGTTTGAAAATTGTTTATTCTCTTTCTTTCAATGAATGCTTAATGGGAATTGAATGCTAAATTCATTTTAATAGTCCAAATTTCGGAACGAGTTGTAAATAAAAATAATGTATAAGTAAAAACCCGAAATGCGTATGGAAAATCAATTGAATTTAATCAAAAGCAGATTCAATATTGATGATAAATTATATTCTTCCGAATATGTTTCAATTCTACGGAATTGTAGACTGAGATGGAGTTATTAGTAGAAAATAAATATTCGACTATTTACTTCGATTTTCTAATTTACTTCTTCAGTTGATAAGTTCCATACATATTTTTGTGACTCAAAATAATTAGAAAAAAGCCCTAGACTTTGTAGGACATCAGATAAATATACTTGTATTCAATAAATAAATAAATTTAAAAAATTCTAACCACAAATTACAAGTTGAATGAATTGAAAAAAAATTATTCATTGATTTTCTTAATATTTATTTTAATTCTTTCTCTTCTATGCTTGATAATATTGATCCATATAAATTAATAACTAAAAAACAAAATTATATTTCTTGTCCTTAAATATATACGAACACATAATTTGACGACTCTACGCCTATGAACTATACTTCTAACGTTTCTCTAGGTATTCGAACGACAATCGAGCACCCCCACCATTGAAACCTCGTTCGGAATTTCCTTCCCCGAAAAAAAGCGCGGGAAAAGACACTTTCCCAGAACAGAAATTGAACCACAAATAGCAGTTCGCACATAAGAGGAAGGAAAATCACAAAAATCTATATAAAATTTAATAAGCATTAATGAGATTCCAAACAAACAATTTCTGATAGAGGATGCTTCGATTTTTCTTTCAAAATTCACAACAATCAACATAACGTCTATTTTTTGTCTTTTTTATTATTCATTCTAAACATAGCTCAATTTTCTAATTCGATTTATTATTAATATTGTTTAATTCTGAATTTTTCATCACGTGTAGATTCCACACTCACACTTGTTTATTTTCTAAACTTCGAGGCTTCAATTTAAAATGAATGAATAATTTTAAACAAATGATTGAAAACTTCTGAACTATCATTTTTTTATTTTTTTTATATAGCAGAATAAAGATTTATTCTTTGGAAGAAAACCAGTTAGACTCAATAAAAAATAAAGAAATTTGAACAAAGAAGCCAAATCTTCAACCATAAAAGACAATTTTCGAAAAACACTTAAATTTTGGACCAAAAAGATTGAATTGAAACCTAATAGGTGAATTTCAATGAGAAGAGACGAATTTCCTAAAAAAAAATTGACTTTCAAACTCGAAAAGGGAGCTTTTCAACATAAAAAATAATTTTTGGTCAATAAGTACCAATTTTTATTCCAGTGCAATTTTTAGCCGAAAAGTAGTATTATTGACTAACAACGATTGACATTTAACAGATAAATTCAATTTTTACCAAAAATGTTGAATCTACAACCAAAGAAGAAAAAATTGTGAAGCACGTAGTTGAATTTGCATGCCAAAAGAACATGGGTTTTGGATCTAAAAACAAAAATTCCTATCACAAAAAAAAGGTCAACATCATTCACAGAAAAGTTGGAATTTCAATCAAAGAAGATGAATTAAGTTGAATTATCAAACCGAACAAACGGATTTTCCACGAAACTTTTGACTTCTAAGCCCGAGAAGATGATGTTTTATCGAAAAAGTTGATTTTTAACCAATAAAGATCAGTTTTTAAATAATAAGTAGAATTTTTAACCAAAAATTAACATGATTCAACCATGCGGTTTTTATTAACCAAACAGGCCGAATTTTTTAGCGGACTGTCAAGTTTTTTATCCGGAAAGTATAATTGACCAAAAAAAATTCAAAATCAACCAAACAGGATAAATTTTCTACCCAAAAGATTCATCAACTCAGAAGGATGATAGTTTTATCCAAAAGGACGAATGTTCAAGAAAAAAGTAAAATTTTTTACAAATAAAAAGGAGCAGTCTTCATAAATAATTTGGATTTTCAACTCAAAAAGTTCAATTTCGAAGAAGGGATTTTATTATCAACCAAGAAGGAATGTTCCACAAAAAAAGAGGAATTTCTTATCCAAGAAGACGAATGTTCTACAAAAAAGTTGAATTTCCAACTAAAAAGTTGAATTTTCTACAAAATATATAAGTATCGAGCCTAAAAAGATTAATTTTCAAAAAAAAAGTTTTGTTCAAACGGATAAAGATAACATCTTCGACTATGAATGATTAAATTTTGACTTATAATAGAAAAATGCTCAACCAAATAGTTAAATTTTATTAAAAAAATCTGATTCCTTAGAAAACATTTGAATTCTTATTCGAAAAACATGAATGTTCCACCGAAAAAAAAGAACTTTAAATTAAAAAGACCGATGTTTAACAAAACATGAATTTTTTACCTATAAGAGACAGATTTCCAAGAATAAGGAGTTAATGTTCAATCAATAATGATGAATTTATTTCAAAAGAGTAGAATTTTGAATCAAATAACGAAATCATCAATAAAATTTTTGATCATTTAGTCAAAAGGAGAAACCTTCATGAATAATTTGGATTTTCAACCCAAAAACTTAAATTTTGAAGAAGGAATTTCATTTTCAACCAAGAAACCTATCAAAAAAGAGCAATGGATGAATGAGTTACCAAAGGAGAAGAATTTTCCATTGAAAATTGCGATGAATGTTCAACAAAATAGTTAAATCTTCAGCCAAAAAGATGATATTTTAACAAACGAGGTTTTTTTCCTTCTCAAAGAGATGATTTTTTAACAAAATGCATGAACTTCAAACAAAGTTGTTGAACATAGAAGACGAAAGGAAGAATTTTGAACAAAAAATTCTAGTTTTGAACCCCAAAAAGAAAATCCAACAAAAAGTTCATCTCCAAGCACCGGGAAGGAGAAACTTCCAATAAAAATGTTAATTTTCAAAAGAAAAAATACTCCAACAAGATGAATGAATTTTAAAAAAAGTGACTAAAATAAAATTAAAATATGTAAATTTTAAACCAAATTCTCAAATTCTCAAACTCGAGAGACGAGTTTTCTATAAAACATTCGATTATTGAATTCGAAAAGACAAACTTTCAAGGGAATAAAAAAGATTACTTATAAACAAAAAAGTTTAATTTTCAATCCAAAAATCAATTGTTCACAAAACATTCAACTTTTAAACCCAAGAAGATGATTTTTCAACAGAGAAGTTAATTTTCAATTGATGAAGATCAATTTTAATAAGAAAAGAAGAGTTTTTAACTAATAACCTGTAAGAAAAAACGATCAACTTCCAACAAAAATGTTGAAATGTGGAATTACTGACTAAAAAAGATTAATTTGTAACCAAATAGTTGAATCGCTTTGAACGCGAGAAGATGATTTATTTCCCTAAAAAGATTTTCAACATCTTGAACAAACTGTTGAATTTTTAATCGAAAAAGACTAATTTTCAACTATACAGTTGAATTTTGAAGACAAAAAGAGATTTTTTACAAAATATTTGACTTTTAAAACATCAGGATGATTTGCGACAAAAAACTTGATTTTTAACCAATGCAGATCAATTTCCAAAAAATAGTAAAGTTCATGACTTTAGAAGTTCATTTTTGATCAAAAGGATGAACTTTCTACAAAAAGAGAAAGATTTCCCACAAAAAAAGCCGAAAAAAACCTATAATTTTGATTTGCAGTAGCTTCTTGAAAATAAACGGTAAAGTTTGAACAAAAATGTTAAATCTTCAATTTTCATGCCAAAAAAAGGAATTCCTTATCCAAAAGCAGGAATTTCCTATGAAAAAAAAGTTTAATATATTAAAGATTCAAATCAAAACAGTTGCTTTTTTAACCAAAAATGATTATTTTGAACCGAATGGTAAATTTTCAAGCCAAAATACAAAAATTCTGCAAAAAATTCAACTTTCGAATCCGTGAAGATGATTTTTTAACGAAAAACGTTCAATTTCAACCAATAGGGATCAATATCCAAAGGGAAGTAGAATTTCAATCTAAATAGCTTAATTTTCAACATTAGAAATTTCCATCAGTCAAGACTGAAGAAGATCTTAAATTTCCGGTACGAAAAGTCTAATTACCAACAAAAAGTTTATTTTCGACCAATGAAGATAAATTTCTGCACTGACAAATCCTGAACAAAACGAACAAATTGCAGAACAAAAGAATGTCAATAAAATAATTAAATTAGAAAAGAGATGCTCACGTTTCCATCCAAATTCTTAAATTTTAAAGCCGAAAAGACTAATTGTTCAAAAAAAATTCGACTGTTTAACCCCAAATATTTACATTTTTAACGGGAAAATTAAATTTAAAAAAAAACTTACCATACTCTGCGAAACCAATAAAGATAATTTTTTGAACTTAATAGTTGAATTTTCAACAAAATACATGAAGTTTCAAGAAAATTATTGAATTTTAAAGCCAAAAAGACCAATTTTCTACGCAAAAATTTGAGTTTGGCACCCACAAAAATTAATTTCCAACAAAAAAGGTAATTTTCAATCAATGGAGATCACTTTTCTAAACAAACTGATTTTTCGATAATTTAAGGACATTTGGAACAAAATAATTGACTTTCCAATAACAAAAGAAGGATCTTCCATAAGACATTTGAATTTTCAACCCCAAAAGTTTCATTCCTGATAAAAAAACGCTTACCCCTAAAGGGATTTGGCTTAATGATGTAATAATAATAATAATAATGATATTATTAATAATAAAAATAATAATAATAATTTCCAAACAATAAAGATGAATGTTTAACCAAAAATGTAATTCTTTTGAAAAGGAGAAAAAAGAATAAGGGAATAGGTAGTAAAAATTCTTTGTTATATTCGTAGTCGATGGTTGACCTATTTATTTGAAGATTCTTTATTTTATTTGAACTTGAATTTTAAATGCCTAATCATAAAAAGGTTGTGCAAGTATAACAGTCTTCAGTTTTATATCCTCCAAGTTCAAAGTATTTAGAATATTTCAATTTGAAATTATACAGTGTTGATGGACAGAATTTGAAACTCTTTCATATTAAATAATTCAATCTGAAGTTCTGGAATTTTGAGTCTTTATTCAGGATCTTTCAATCCTACACTCTATCATTTAAATCTATTCGAATTATTGTCTGAAATTCAAACGACTACGCCTATGAATTCTACTTCTAACGTTTCTATAGCTATTCTAACGACAATCGAACACCCCCACCACCTACACCTAGTTCAAATTTTCTCGAAAAAAATCGCGCGGGAAAAGACAGTTTTCCAGAACTAAGATTGGATCATTACAAAAAGGATATTCAAACCGCGAATGCTAATTATTTAACAACAAAAAAAAAACAGAAAAATCTGCGAATAATCCCGCACCATAAAAGGTGGATCAAGGGTATTATTCATATTATTAACTAACGGAAATTCGTTCCTCCTCGGAAAGCTGGCAACATCGACAACTGCCGCCTTGCTTGACTCTCTCTCCCTGGTGGGGCAAACCGAGCAGCCAATCAGAAGCACCGAGCGAACCTTCCCCTCTTGATACTCTTCATAGAAATTCGTTGGCCGTCGTTGACTCTCCGGTCTTGTCTGGTCTGGTGAAGTGTTCAGTGTTGAGTTTCGACCGTTTCGTATCCTTCGGTTTTTAGTAATCGAGAAATAACAAAGATTTAAATTCAACATACAAGATGAGGGAAATCGTTCACATCCAGGCTGGTCAGTGCGGAAACCAAATTGGAGCCAAGGTATGTACTTTCGCTGCTATTTATTTGAAAAAATTGCGAGTGTGCAGGACGCGTGAACACCGGGAAACGCGGTACCTTTGTTTCCCCAACCGTTGCTGAATCGTCCCGAAAAATCATTGATCCGTTCATTTTAGCATATCAGGAATTTCCTCGGTTTCGCGATTCCTCTTATAGAATAATCAAGAAAATTTTTATCTTCATTCACATCTTCTATGGTCTCTTCAATTGTTTCGGAATCCTATTTTACTTGAGGGAATATCGCATTTTAAATGTTCGAGCCCCTCCATAAATTTGACTTTCAACTCCCTAGTGTCTTAGTTCCAGCAAAAATTCGCCCTTTTTGGGAAATATTGAGCAAGGTGGGTTTTTATAGTACGAAGATTTTGAATTTTTGGTATAAAATCCGAGCTTTGTAACACTATAAGTTTTGGGTTCAAATATTAGGAGACCGGATAAAACTTGTTTGCAACGGTCATTTGTCTTCCCTAACCGTTTTTCATTTTTGAATGTGACAAATTTGCGGTTAGCGGAATTTGTTTGTTCTTTCCAGCCTCGATTTTTGCAAACGATTTTCAATTCTTATTATCCTGATTTTGAAATATTTTGTTTGTTATGAAATTTTGATGCTTCGAATTTGACAGATTCCACGCTAATGTCACAAATGTCAAAACATTGATTTCCATTATTCTTGTTTTGAATGTCACAATGTTCTTTGAGATGAATGTAGGTGACATGGTTTGCTCCAAAATTTTCCATTTTCCCTATTTTTTAGAATTTTGTTGAACAAATTGCATAATTGAAAATGTCAATAATATATTTTCAACAATTTCTGCTTGAAAAAATGTTATGTCAGTGAATTTTTTTACAATTTGAAAAATAAGAAAGTTCAATTTACTCGATTCATATTTTTCCACCATCAGTTTTTCAGAATTTTCTTTTTAGCAATGAAATTTGACGTTAGAGATGCTTTTCCAGTTTCTGGGTTTTCTTTCGGTAAAATTCAATTTTCGAAAAGATTTTTTATTATTTTTGGCTCTGTTCCTGATGTATTTTGTAAGTTATAAAATTTCGATGCTTCAAATTGTATATTTTCCACGAAAATTCCACTTGAGTCTAAACAATGATTTTCCTGGTATTTGTGTTCAATTTTCGCGGAACACACTTCGATAAAATCAAGGTTACATAGTTTGCTTCAAAATTTGGGTTTGCCCTCTATTTTTTACATTTTTCATTAAACAAATTGCATAGTTTAGAAAATTGTTATCATAGATATTTGTACCATTTTTTTCTGAAAAGAAATTTTTGAAGACCGATTTACACTCCGGAATTGCTATGCTTTCAACTTTGTAATTCAAATTCAAGATTGCTTGCTTAAAAAAAAATTAATTTTGGAATCAAGACCGATTTCAAATTCAAACTAATTTTTTGTTGTCATGCAAAATTTATTACTGACATTTTTAAAGGATTCCACACATGAAATAAACTGACTCTTCAAGTTTCATATTTTAAGGTTCATGTGATTATACTTCTTTGCTCTGTGAATCTCCCTGTATGAACGAATGTTTCGCTTTCGTGCAAACCTTCTTGTCATAAATTATGGTATGAGTTATTTAATAATCTACCTCACGCATACTTTACCTTTATTATTGTGCATACTCATTTATATTTCCTGGCCAGAAGGTATTCGTGGCGTATTTTATTTGCTTGCTTTAATTCCAAATTCCTTAAAATTATGATATTTTTGTATAGTGCCTTTTCAATTGAGACATAATTTAATCATACAATTTGAAACTTTTTTCAACACGAATGACCAACACGATAGTCTAAAATAATTTTTCTTCAAAATACTAATGAATCGATAAAAAATATTATTAGAAGTGATAATAGATCAAATTCCAGGAATCCAATTTTTCAAAAAAAAAGCGATCTCTTACACTCAGAAAAATTGAATGATTTGTATAAAGAAAAAAAAATCCTATGCATATAAAATTAAGTTACTTTGTCAGCACTTTTAATCTGATTGACAAATTTAATTCGCTCGGAGATCTGACTTCAAAGGTCAAAGCAGAGATGATTACGCGAGAATGCCGAAAATTTCTGAACGTTTTTGTGGCCTCTGTGATGATTCTGATTAGCAATTAAGCTTTTCGAATAGTAAGTGGTAAAGATTGAGTCATTCGGTATAATTTTCTTAATACTCTGAAATCAACAGTGGATGGAATCAAATTGAGAAGCATTCATTTTTGATTCTAGTATCACATCTTCAAATTTAGGTCAGTTTTTCCAAGTTCTTTAGACTTGAAAAAACTGACTTTCCGTTTTTTTTTCTTCAGAAGTTTGAATCTCAATGATACTTTTGCAGTTGAAATTCAAGAAAAAAAAGATGTAACAAATAATGTTATCATTTCTGTAATTCAATTTCGGATACTGTTTTTTTACATTATATGTACTAGCTAAAACCCCGTATGCGTTACAGGGCCACTAATAAGAATTTGAAAAAGAAAGAAAAAATCACGAAAACTCAAATAGCAATCTCTGAAACTTTTAAAATACTTTAGTTTTTCCGAGCCCTGCATTACAAAGTTGTGACATTAATTGTTGAATCTTTCTACTGCATTTATTTTTCAATCATTTATTTTAATGAATTATTTTATTCCCATCAATTATATTTTGTCGGCCTCAATTGATTTTCATACCAGTGGCGTACAAAAAATGTTGTTTGCAGGCTCTTTAAAATACAAGTTGTGTAATCTCTGTGACCAAGGATATCGGGTTAACGTAGGAAGGCAAGACATTTCCAAATAAAGGAAACCGTAATCCCTTACCGGTTCCTTGAATCTGACACTTATTGAGAATTTTCATTACGAGATCTTTCTTGCAACCACTTTCAAACTCCATATTTGGAATCTTGAGAATTACTCTTATTTTATAAAGCAATACTTCTGGAATATCAGTCTTTCCCCTGCGTTTTTCCTTTTGTTTTTTGAATCCCTAGGAATTACAGTAATCCTCTAATCTCCTTTTTCCATATTTTCTCGAAATATCCTATAATCCCTATTTTTAAAGTTTTGGCTATTTCTCCTCCTTTTTTTAAAGCTTCGATGCACATAATAATCCGCGACCTGAGTAAATGTAAATGTCCTGAGTAATACATACATTTATTTTTATAAACTTACACAAATTGAACAAACATTTGTATGTCATTTAAACTGAATTCCGGTCCCTATCCGCGACCAAAATATTTTATAAAACATTCGAAAAAATATTGGGTAACTTCTTACAAATATTGAAATGTTTCTGATGATTAGCAAAATATTTGTTTATGTTTTCATTAAATCATGAAGCGTTTCAGGTAGGGGTGATGCACATTGCTTTGCTGATGAGTCCAGTGAGCTCAGACCAAAACTAAACATTTTGCATCATTTAAAAAGATTGATGCTTATGATAAGAAATGACTCTCAAAAACTGAACAATAAGGACCCTAATGACATAAAAAATTATCATTTACAACCATATTAATAAAGTTCTTCATTTTTCCGAAGATGAATTTCGAGAAAAGAGAATTCAAAAACTGCATTTGAAAGGATTGGAAACTGTTCGAATTAATAGTAAAGACCCTTACCAAATCTTTCTTCAAACTAATAATTAAAGGAATGTCATTAAGGCTTTTAAATTTGAGCATAATTTCTCAATATCCGAAGAAGTAGCATCTCTCATCAAAAGACTTTTTTCCGCATGTATAATGACATCTTAAATATTTCCTCGTTTTTTGTTGTTTTTTTTTTATGGAGGAATTTCTCTCCTTTTCCTCTTCTTTAGCTTTTTTCCTCTTTTAAGTAAACGAATTTATCACCCAGTTAGGAATAAACTCAAATTTTTTAAGAATTTGTCTTGCTTTCTGCATTTGTCTAAACCGTAAATCATTCGAATTTCAAATCATCCGAAAGATAGTAAATTATCTATTTCATGAATAATCTACACTTCCATTATTTTAATAAGTTTAATTAGCTGTACCGCTATAATCGCTATTCGCTTGGGTACAATATAACGAAGATTAATTGCATAACTATGCACCAATTTGTTATAATTAAAGAATAATGAATTATTCGTAATTTTAATAGTAGACCTATATAACGATGCTCATTAACTTTTTATAGGGATCAGTCTCCCCTGCGCTCCCGCTTTTTTAAATTTCCCTTTTTTTTCGCTATTCTCGAAAAATTTGTTTTTAGCCCTTTGTCTTCGAATATGCGGTATTCGAATTACGGTACATTTTTTCAACGTGCATAAATATGTGATTCTCATATATTATAATATATTAAAAATTTTTAAATTTAAATAATAAAGTACTTCAATAGATTATTTGAAAATACATGAAGTAAAAAATATAAGAACAAGTACTAAATTTGGAGACGAAAGTTTTTATCCAATATAAAAAGTTGGAATTTATTTATACATCATATCGAAAGAAATTCAAATTGATCAAAGATCCCGTTAATTTTTAATATTAATATATTTTGATTATTTTAGTGAATTTCGCGGATTTTCAATTGATTTGATTATTTAAAATCAAACTTAATTAAGTTGGAAAATTCAAATAGCAAAAATTTAAAGTTGCTCTAATCAACATTGATTTTATTTTTTCAATGAATTTCAATTTATGAGCCAATTTTTTTTATAATAATTTACACATGTAAAAAGAAATCCTCTCTCCTTCTTTGGAACCTCCTTATGCGCTGTGATACCTCATTTTAACTCAACTAATTGCACTAAAAAATTTTATTTACTTAAGTTTCTGGAAATAAATGTACATTTCTGATATAATTAATATTTTTCCAATGTTTGCGTATTTCATTTGAATGTGAATCCATACAAAATTATAATATCTTGATAGAGAAATACAATTTTTTTCAAGTAAGGTACTAAATCCTGACATTATTTGATGCAGCCTTTAAATGAGAAAATCCTATACGCGCTATAGTCCAAGGTTTTACCTATGATGTTTTTATTTGTTCTCTACCTTAAAAGGTTTTATTTGTTCAAAAGCATTGCCTTTACGTTTTTATGCAATATATTTCATGAATCCTAGGGCATAAATAATTTGACCAAAAAACTAGCTATCTTCTCGAAATCTAACAATGTTATTATTTTACAGTTCTGGGAGATCATCAGTGACGAGCATGGCATCGACCCGACTGGCGCATACCATGGAGACTCTGACCTCCAGCTAGAAAGAATCAACGTCTACTACAATGAAGCTTCCGGAGGCAAATACGTGCCCCGAGCCATCCTTGTCGACTTGGAGCCCGGAACCATGGACTCAGTCCGGTCCGGTCCATTCGGTCAGATCTTCCGTCCCGACAACTTCGTCTTTGGTCAATCCGGAGCCGGAAACAACTGGGCGAAAGGTCACTACACCGAGGGAGCTGAATTAGTAGACTCAGTCCTCGATGTCGTCAGGAAAGAAGCAGAAAGCTGCGACTGCCTCCAGGGCTTCCAGCTGACCCACTCCCTGGGAGGTGGTACCGGATCCGGTATGGGAACCCTCCTCATCTCCAAAATCCGTGAGGAATACCCCGACAGAATCATGAACACCTACTCCGTCGTCCCATCCCCCAAAGTATCAGACACAGTCGTTGAACCCTACAACGCAACCCTATCAGTCCACCAACTTGTTGAAAACACAGACGAAACATACTGTATCGACAACGAAGCTCTCTACGACATTTGCTTCCGCACCCTCAAACTTTCCACACCCACCTATGGTGACCTCAACCATCTGGTTTCCTTGACGATGTCCGGAGTCACCACCTGTTTGAGGTTCCCGGGTCAGCTCAACGCTGATCTCAGAAAACTCGCCGTCAACATGGTTCCATTCCCGAGATTGCACTTCTTTATGCCCGGATTCGCACCCTTGACGTCCCGAGGAAGCCAGCAATACAGAGCCCTCTCAGTCCCAGAACTCACACAACAAATGTTTGATGCCAAGAACATGATGGCAGCATGTGACCCCAGACACGGAAGGTACCTCACGGTCGCTGCCATCTTCAGAGGAAGGATGTCGATGAAGGAGGTTGATGAGCAGATGCTGAATATCCAGAATAAGAACAGTTCATACTTTGTTGAATGGATTCCGAACAATGTGAAGACAGCCGTCTGTGACATCCCACCCCGTGGATTGAAGATGTCTGCTACCTTTATTGGAAACTCGACCGCCATCCAGGAGTTGTTCAAGAGAATTTCAGAGCAATTTACTGCTATGTTCAGGAGAAAGGCTTTCTTGCATTGGTACACGGGAGAAGGCATGGACGAGATGGAATTCACGGAGGCTGAATCCAACATGAATGACTTGGTATCTGAATACCAGCAATACCAGGAGGCTACTGCTGATGAGGATGCCGAATTTGACGAGGAGCAGGAGGGCGATGTAGACGAGAATTAAATCATCTTCTTGCAGAATATCTATCTCCTTGACTATGGTGCATTATAATCACTAAAAGCTTCACGCTTCTTCGTAACTTTGCCTTGTATTCTTTATACTTTTTTTTACTTTCATTTTTTTTTACATTCTCATTCAACATCAGCAAGACGCGCTACCGCTCCTATAACAGCGTTGAAACGTTGTTCCCGAAAGCAAATGTACTGGCTCGGTCTGGAAGTAACAAGCTTGAACAAGTTTTTCTTGTTTATGTATTTTCTAGTGACGCGTCGTTTTGACCCCTTCAGTGTATATATTTATATAGATATAATCGCCGCGAAATCATCTTTTAATAAATTATTATTGTAAACATCGTGTTTTATTATTGTGGGTTTACCTGCGTCCTGGTATTCATTTTAAGAAAGATACTAATTTCTGTGGACAAAAGACAGCTTTTTAACTCCCCTGGGATTCAAACCCAATATTTCTTTCCCAGACGAGGCCTGGGAACTGATGAAAATTATTTTTCATGAAAATCTTTGATTAAAATTTTATTCTTTTGTAGGATTTTCTATCCAAACTGTCCAATTTTCAACCAAATTATTAGAGTGGAAACCGAAAAAGACGAGTTCTCAACCAAGAAATTAAATTTTTGACTCAAATAATATGACTCCAACATAATTGTTTAATACAAAAAAGATAAAATTTTACCCGAATACAGTAATCTTCAATCAAACAATATCAATATTCAACACTAATTTAAATATTTGATATTTATGAATGACTGGATAGTTAAATTCTAAATAATTAAAACAGTATTTTTTAGCCAACAATTGCATTTTTGAGAAAAAATACGATTTTTCTTCTAAAAATGATAAATTTCCGACCAAATAAGATTTCAGAGGTAATGAATACTAAGGTAAGGAAATAAATTTTCAATTTTAAAAGAAACCATGTTTTTGGCAACAAGAGAAAAAGATTCAACAAGACATTTTTTTCGAAGTAATTTAAATTCCTATTTGAAATATGAATTTTTGTCGCAACGAAAATTCCAACCAGATTATAAAAATTCTTGATTCGTTCTTAAATTAAATTTACTGTTGGAAATTTATATTTTTGGTGGAAATTTAAACAATTTTGGTCCAAAGTTTGGGGTGAAAAATTTAACTCTTATGAGTACTTGGTAAAAAATTCATCTGTTTTAAAAAGTTATCTTTTTTGTCCAAGGTTCGAACGTTTTGTTGAGAAATTTGTCATTTTAGTAAAAAAAAGTAATCTTATTGCTTAAAAATTCAATTATTGATGCCAAAATTCAGGAAGTTGGTAAAAAACATATGTTGAAGAATCAATCTTTTTTGTTCAAAATTACACCTTCTGGATTTAAAATTAATTTTTTTCACTGAAAATGGACTTGTGATTAAAATTCAACTATTTTTTAGGGAGAATTAATCTTTTTCGTTTTGAAATTCAACTGCTTCGTTGATAATTCATATTTTGAATGTTTAAGATTCAATTTTTGGATTGGAAATTAATTTATTTTGTAAGAAATGTATCTATTTTCTAAAAACTGATCATTTTGTTGCAAATTTAACTATTCTGTTGACTCATATTTCTTTGTTGAGAATTCAATTGTTTTGTTGGAATTCGTTCTTTTGCATTGAAAATTCATCTTGCATTGTTACAAATGATGTATAAAATATAATAGTTTAATACTTATATTGGTAATTGATAACAATAAATAATTTCAAGTTGAATTTTTCGTTTTGAAATTCAACAGCAGGGTTAATAATGCATATTTTGCATGGTAAATGCATCCTTCGGATTAAAAATTATATTATTTTGTTAGAAATGTATCTATTCTGTTAAAACTATAATTATGTTGTTGAAAATTGAAGTATTTTGATGAATCACGAATCTCTCTAAGGAGAAAATATTAAAATCTAAGTCAATTAAAAAATTTCGGTTCTTAGAAAAAACTGTTTCAATTGTTAAAATTCAGGAGCCTTCTTTATTAGGGACTTAAATTGTTTCAGATATCCAATATTTCGCCACTTTCCTCTCCCGGAAATCTGGAAATTTGGTAATGTTTTCAACAGATAAGAAATTTGTTATTCGGTATTATTCATCTCTGGCTTTTTCTATTCCAGCAATCTGATAATTTGGTGATCCTTCTGTTTCAAATATCTTATTTTTCGGAAATTTCACAGTGTTGGAAATCACATTATTATTGTTACTATCATTAGCTATTGGAAACTTGAAAAATGAAAAATATTCATGTGATTTAAAAATTTGCCGAAAATTCATATCACTACAATGGATTCAATATATTGTGATGTCCTCCCTTGTCAGTACTAAATACTTCTATTCAGGGCCGTAGAGAGGGAGAGAGGAATGGGTGGATTCCCCCCGGGCCCGCAGTTTTAATTCTTCACAAAATTTCAATTTTACAATTGTTAGGGGTAGGGGAGTGAAGGGGTCCGTGCATGGTTACCCCCGGGCCCGGATATGTTCTTGGCACCCCTGCTTATATTTGATTTGTCATTTAGATACCGAATGCGGGGATCTCTATTTCATATTGCGCCTAGATAGATGCAATCCAACGTGCAGGAATGTCCTGTGACTTATACCTTTATAATATATAATTAATTTATGTATGAGTCCTTTCTTTTTTGTTTATAGAATTATATAGATTCAGCCCTGAATTTGAATGATTAGTGAAATCCAACAAAGTTTTGGATAACCAACATGATTTAATCCTCGAAATTTTAGGATTATCGAAATTTGAAAACCCAAATTCAGAAAATTCTTTAATTTCAAATTCCTTTAATAAATAATTGAATAGTCAAATTTAGGAATCCCAGTAATTCCAAATTCACGAAATGAATGAATTACCAAAACTTAGATCATCCAAAAAAATGTTGAAAAAGAAATATCCCCATATCCTAAAACTGGCCGTATCAGGGTATCTATTTTTCCAATCTTTCTTGAATCTTCTTATTCCTATACCCCACACCTGCTTCGTTACCCTTGCCGCTTTTTTATTCTTTCTCTTATACGTGTCTTATGATCTTCATTTGCTTGCGAGGTGTATCCCAAATATTGAAACTCTTTTACTTCTTCCACCTTCACTCCCTTCCATCTTCCAGTCCATACTTTTTTCTTTCCCCTCCTTTTCTGAACTTCATTATCTAAGTGTTTCTCTAACCCTATAATTAGATCCGCCATTCCCTCTTCATCTTCTGCCATCATTACTATATCATCTGCATATGCCAGTGTATATACACTGATTTATATTATAT